>JAVTVY010040241.1:0-185295 GCA_036873755.1 Hanleya hanleyi
CATTCGTTCAACCACTTACGACACGATGTTCGCGTGTACTACTTGCTCCAAGTCATTTGCACTCTTGCACGACTTACAACGCCATGAGTCTAGCATCCACGACGCTACTGCCCAGTATACCTGCGAGACCTGTGGGGATACATTCAATCGCCTGGATACTTTACACCGCCATGAACGGTGTCTCCATGAGACATCCAGGCATCAATGTGGGGATTGTGGACACCGCTTCAGACTACACAGCCAGTTGAGATCTCACCAACGTGTAATCCATGGACATGCACGCTTGAGGGTTGAGGAACCCGTGATGTTTGACCCCATCCATGAGTCTACTTTTCAAGGTGCTGTTGTCGAGTATACGTGTTCGATCTGCAGGAAGTCCTTTAATCGTAAGGATAATTTACGGCGACATCAACGGTCGGTACATAAGGCACCCAGCCACGAATGCCAGCATTGCAGTCGAGTCTTCAGACTCCACAGTCAGTTGATCCCCATCAATCCGAAAGACGTCCACAGTTTGTGTTCCATCCTTCAACATGACCTATACTTAGTCTGAGGGTCGGATTCTGATTGGACAAGAGCAGTCTGAGATCAGCACAGTGAACTTTTGAATACACGGACACTTACATAGCCGAAGTGAATTGTAAACACACCCATAGCGATTCCCCCAGCGTGGATGTGCTGTGATGGATGGGCTAATAAAAAAGATTGACCTGTAATCTTTGCTGTTGTTGTTGTTGTTGCTCTCTTTTTGGACTAACCAATCAGAATAGTACTTATCACGGACTACACACGTAGAGCTACGTGTAGACGCGCATGTGTAACATGGTCTAACACGTCCCTCTGGATCTCACAAGCCCATTCCTATGGTTGCAGAGCCATGCCGGAGACCCATCCCTATGCGACTCGCATTTTACAGCATGCGACCGTGGTTAATTCACTCACGGGTTGCCGAGCAGTAGTTCGGTGCAGGACATGAGAGCTTCTGGACCTGGGCCTGATAGAAGTCCGGGATGGTAGCACAGTCGTGAACATCCAGGCACTTTTACATCCGGGTACATCCGGGTTCTTGTACATCCCTGACTGTAGAACATCCGGGTACTCCTATGTTGGCCTATAAGAGCCGAAAGTTTTACGGCATTCATCATTTCCAGATCCACAGCCGATATGTTCTCTTGCACAACTTGCTCGAAGCGCTTTCATCGCCTGGACAGTTTGCGTTGTCACACACGTGCATGCCACGAAGTACCCATGCATACATGTGCGGATTGTGATATAGCCTTTAAGCATCCCAGTCAATTGAGTCGTCACCGAAATGTTATACACGGATCACGCTCACCACTCTCGAGACCGGATATTTCAGTTTCTATCGGAATGCATCTGAGAATAGAAGAACCCATGGAGGTCGATTCGCCGCGGATTGAAGAGCCGATGGATATTGATCTCAGTGTTGAATGAGTGAAGTAAGGGCTTCGAGCTTCAGTATCATGGATTGCCCGAAGACGTTTAGGTTACACTGAACGAAGACTGAACTTTCTGAAATGATGACTTCTGATTGGTCGATAGGCCGGTCACCTCCCCTCTAACTTCCGAAGAGTCACGGACGTTACCGAAAAGACACGGAGATGACCGAAGAGACACGGAGGTTGCCGAAAAGACACGAAGGTCACTGAAAAAACGTATAAAAGTGGCAATTTTTTTTTACGGCATTCATGATTTCCAGATGCACAGCCGATATGTTCTCTTGCACAACTTGCCAGAAGTCATTTACTCGCCCAGAAAAATTACGACGCCACGAGGCCTCCATCCACAACGGTGCACGACATACTTGTATAACCTGCGCACGGTCATTTAATCGGGAGGATCATTTACTGCGCCACGAACGCTCAGTCCACGAGGGCGCGAGGGAACAATGTAAGGATTGTGGTCAACTCTTCAAACGACGCAGTCAGTTAAGACGGCATCAGCGTTTGATTCATGTCCCGTCTCTACGATTTGGGCGACAACTTCCTACTGAAGAGGAGCCGCAAAAGGTCAGACCCAGTGAAGATAAGCCCGGGGAGACGAACGCCACGGGTGATGCGATGACGGAGAGCCCGCCTGTACCCACAGTTCAGAAGAGCCTGGATTTCCAGCCGGACTCCACCGTTACGGTTTCGAGTCATACGCCTGACAACATCGAACCTTTTCTGGAAGATGCGGTGGATGTTCCCAGCGATCTCTTACCCGAAGATCATCCAGTGCGTGAGATGTATCGACGCCATTGGTACATGATCCGACACTGTTTTCATCGGCATCGCCCGATATTGGACTTATATAATTTCCGGTTGGAAGAAAACATCCGTCTACGTAGCTACGTGGAAGCCATCTTCAACGACCAAGATACAGCCTTCAAGTTAAATCTCACTTTTGGATACATTCTTCGCCATAAAGAGACAGACCAGCTCCGTTACTTTTATCCCAGCAATAATACCCGGGTGTTTGACCAGCCTTTCACCATTATCCATCGTGCGTCACTGGAGACGATGCTGAAGGAACTGGACAGCGTGGATAGTTTGGAATGGGTACGACAACAACGCCCCAACACAAAATGGCAAGTGGAGAGGGTGACCAATGTTACGTTCTTCGTGGTTAAACTGACCACCATCCCCATCGGATGAAAGTATTCACCCATGCACTGATAGATACTCAGAATGCACAAACAACTATCTGAGGATATGTGGCCTCAACGGTATCCTGGCCTGCCCGACGATGATTAGAATAAACGGTTCAGAGCGAACATGGCCGAAGATGGAACTTTCTGAAATGGAGACTTCTGATTGGACAAGAATACATCTAACGGACAGGAACGAATATGAAACATGCAAATGGTGGCCTCTGATTGGACAAGAATCTTCTTGAATTGTAAATATACCCAACGCGGCTCCCCCAGCGTGGGTATGATGTAACATTGGGGAGAATAAACTATATGAAAAAACTTCTTGTTGTTGTTGTTCTCTCATGTGTCATCCTTGTTGTTGTTGTTGCTGTTGTTGTTCTCTCTCCGGTCTATATCATGGCGTTATGTTAGAGTGTTAAGGTGTAACGACGGGCGTTGACGGGCGTCACTGCATTTCGAAGAATTAGTGACAATTCCATGGAATATCAGAGCTTCTGAGCTATTTCACCAGGGCGTTGAAGCATTCAGAATGGCGTTGGTGGGCGTTGCTACAAGGTGACACCTCACACGACGCATTCGCACCGCGGATGGTCCATGTCTACCCCAAGTAACAACCTTCACTGCTAAAAAACGCCCACTTTCGCTAATACTCCTACTGATGACGTCACCAATGACGTCACAGATGCTGTAAATATCTCTCAAATTGGGGTCTACACGCCAAGAGCTACAACATGACACCTCCCATGACGCATTCGCACCGCAGATGGTCCATCTCTACACCAAATAACATCCTTCACTACCCCAAAAGGCTCACTTTCGCTACTACTCCTATTGATGACGTCACCAATGACGTCACAGATGCTGTGGACAGTCCTCAAATCGGGGTCTGCACCCCGAGAACTACGAGATGACACCTCCCACGACGCATTCGGACTGAGAATAGAGCATCTCTACACCAAAATCACCCCCACGCACCCACAAAATGTCCCCTTTCGCTACTACTCGTACTGATGACGTCACCAATGACGCCACAGATGACGCGGACAGCCCCCAAATCGGGGTCTACACCCCGAGAGCTACAAAATGACACCTTCCAGGACGCATTCGAACCGTGAATAGCCCACCTCGACCCCAAATACCTTCCTGTACTGCCTCAAAATGCACACTTTGGCTATTACTCGTACCGATGACGTCATCGATGACGTCACAGATGACGGGAACATCCCTTAAATCGGAATGTACACCCCGAGAACTACAAGATGACACCTTCCAGGATGCATTCGAACCGTGAATAGCCCATCTCGACCCCACTCCCATGACGCATTCGCACCGCAGATGGTCCATCTCTACACCAAATAACATCCTTCACTACCCCAAAATGTCCACTTTCGCTACTACTCCTACTGATGACGTCACCAATGACGTCACAGATGCTGTGGGCAGTCCTCAAATCGGGGTCTGCACCCCGAGAACTACGAGATGACACCTCACACGACGCATTCGGACTGAGAATAGAGCATGTCTACACCAAAATCACCCCCACGCACCCACAAAATGTCCCCTTTCGCTACTACTCGTACTGATGACGTCACTGATGACGTCACAGATGACGCGGACATGCCTTAAATCGGAATGTACACCCCGATAACTACAAGATGACACCTTCCAGGACGCATTCGAACCGTGAATAGCCCATCTCGACCCCAAATACCTTCATGTACTGCCCGAAAATGGCCACTTTCGCTACTACTCGTACCGATGACGTCACTGATGACGTCACAGATGACAGGAACATCCCTCAAATCGGAATGTACACCCCGAGAACTACAAGATGACACCTTCCAGGACGCATTCGAACCGAGAATAGCCCATCTCGACCCCAAATACCTTCATGTACTGCCCCAAAATGGCCACTTTACTTACTACAACCAACTGCGCATGCGCAGATTGACGCGACTTTCATTCAAAAAAACACCATTCTGACTCTACCCCACACAAGCTTCACTTTGACACCTCACACGACCCATTCGAACCGTGAATAGCCCATCTCTATCCCAAACACACCCCTACATAGCACCCAAAATGCCTGTTTCCTATATTACGGGCTAGGCTGCGCATGCGCAGACTATTGAACACGGACGAACCGTTAGTGTAGTCAAGTGCTCCTCCGCGAGAGCTTCAAAATAAGACCTCACTCGACCCCATTGGACCATTAGGGACTGACCTAGACTCCAACATGTCCACCCCGTATGGCCCTATACACCCATAGCCATGCAGTATAGGCCTATGGGCCTACCCAGGCCTTGGTGACTTTTTTCAAAAATTTCACCGATTCGCTCCGCAACACTTCCTATCGTGTTCTACATGACGAGACGAGTAAAACGAGACCCCACAACCCTACCGCAAATGCATAGAAGTACGTTTCCCAGGGGAGGGACAAACATCGGTGCTATACCCTCAGTATGGGACTATATGAGGCTATATCGTACTTTTTCAAAAATTTCACCGATTCGCACGGGGACACTTCCTATCATGTTCTAAATGACGAGACGAGTAAAACGAGACCCCACAACCCTACCGCAAATGCATAGAAGTACGTTTCCCAGGGGGACAAACATCGGTCCTATACCCTCAGTATGGGACTATAGTTCAAGTATTTATTGCACAAACACCATAAGAGGCAGAGTACAAATTAAATCGAACAATTAACCAGAGTAACAATAGTATGTACATTTGACACCCTGAGTGGGTGAAGATAAGCAGTCAAACATTCACCCAGACTGCGTGGATATATTGTAGATGGAATAGTACTAATGCGAAATATTATGATGCAAATATAGCAAGAACGTGTGCAAATAATATGATAATTCACCAAGACGGCCCTGTATGTAGTACAATGCATAAATTAGCGTTGATTATACCATTCATAGAGAGTAGGTACAACTACCTTGGATAAGGCAGCACAAGACATAATCATGGCAAACTTGTTAGTATCATTCATAGTGTTGAAATCATTAAAGCGAGCAGATATTTTTTGAAATAGAGAGATCCTATCTGAATGAAATCTGTTACATGATAAAACAAAATGTTTCTCATCTTCTACTACCATACACACCTCACACAAACGTTGATGAATTGGGGTCTTAGGCTTGGTGTGCCTCCCCACTTCTATTTTTAACTTGTGGTTACTTAACCGCAATTTTGAGAAAAATTGCTGGTGGCTTGGTTTATTATATAACAGATATGGTTCGAGTTCAATCGTAGTCTTAAACAGTCTGTATGTTCTCATCTTATTTTGTTCACCAGGAATTTTATCATCTTGAAGTGAATCATGAAAACATGCTTTGAAATGTGCCTGTAGCAGAAGATGAAAATTACTCCCCACTGCTTCATCTATATCTATATTAAGATTAGTGTGTAAAAAAGACTGTATCTTATACAACCAGCCAACATGCTTCATGCAGAGAACCTTTTGTTCCTGAAGAGCATGGTATATTAATTTATCAGAAGATTCTAGTGCATAATGGTAAAGATTAACAGACCTCTTGACTATATCGTGAATCAATGGATAAATGCCTAACTCATATATGAGGCTATATCGTACTTTTTCAAAAATTTCACCGATTCGCACGGGGACACTTCCTATCATGTTCTAAATGACGAGACGAGTAAAACGAGACCCCACAACCTATACCGCAAATGTATAGAAGTAGGTTTCCCAGGATGGTCCTATACCTCCCATACCCCATATAGGCATTTTCCCGTAATTTAGAATAAAGTCCGTACTCCGTATTTTTTCAGGAAAATTTTTACATACACCCACCCTGGAACTAGGGGGAGATAACTCTATTGACAGGCGAGCCCCATTAAGCCCGGCGACCTATATACCCCTCATACCCCATATAGGCATTTTCCCGGATTTTTCGATAAAGTCCGTGTTCCGTATTTTTTTTTTTCAGGAAAATTTTTACATGCACCCACCCAGCCATAAAATACCCCTTCACCTAGGCTTCCCTTTGATACCTAACTCGACCCCATTGGACCATTAGGGGCTCCCCTAGCTCCAACACGGCTATTTTCATACCCTTCGGCCACAGCGCATGCGCAGAATGCCGATAGTTCAACCCCACACCCAACCCATTAGATGCCCCTTCACATAAGCTTCACTTTGATACCTCAGTCGACCCCATTGGACCATTAGTAGCGCCCCTAGCTCCAAAAGGCTATTTTCATACCCTTCGGCCACCGCGCATGCGCAGAAGGCCGATATTTCAACCCCACACCCAACCCATTAGATGCCCCTTCACATAAGCTTCACTTTGATACCTCACTCGACCCCATCGGTCCACTAGGGGCTCCCCTACATCTCAAAACGGCTATTTTCATACCCTTCGGCCACCGCGCATGCGCAGAAGGCCGCTATGTCAACCCCACACCCAGCCCATTAGATTCCCCTTCACCTAAGCTTCACTTTGATACCTCACTCGACCCCATCGGACCATTTTATCTAGGGACTACTTTTTCTCCACGGAAGCTTTTTCCCGAGACCGAATCACCGCCAGACCGCATCACCGCGGAGGAATACAAAGGTTACAGGTTGCCGGAACTATAGCCTGGACAGGTCAGTACATGCCTTGATCACGTGATCGTCATGGGGAAACCCCCACTGGGGAATCCCCCACTGGGAAATCCCGCCCCCAGTTTCCCCTCAAAAGTAGGTCAATCAGACTCAATTTCAGTTTTATATACTACTGTCCAACGATAACCTCATGTGAATGAACCTGGGATGGTGTCTCGTGACTACATGCCGTAATCCCACGAAACAAAGGGTCTGGTTGGTCAATAGCTTTTATGTGCTCCTTTATTGATGCACTGAAATTAACCCTGACATTGTCCCTGGCCCAACTTCAATGCAATTCACCATTTAAGCAGGATTTTACTCCTTCATTCAAAGTACAGAAAATCTTAAGTGAGAAATTGAGTCAAAAATGTCATTCCAGAGTATTCTACGTTTCGTACTTGTGTCTAATTCCGCTTAACCCGGGCAAGGGTTCTATATAACGTGTTTTACATTTTGGACACGGATTCACGAAATTTTGGGTTCACAATTTAAAACTCTATATGAAGTGGCACTACAGGCCGCGTCATTAAAGGAAAGCCATTTAAATGTGATATTGGATGATTTCTTGATTTGAGGTCACAAGTGACCTTGAACTTGAAGGTTGGCATTATTCACAAATCAAATCCGCCTTATACACAAATCAAATCTTTAGCTTGAATGCAGTACTTACACAAACATTAACTGAAAATTGATCTGTGACTAGTGATGTATTAGTGCATTGGGCTATAGTCCATGAGCTAGACCACTTACTGGTACCATCTTGAGGGGCAAAACGTCATGGTGATTTTCATATTAGATTATATATGTAGAGTACAAAAAATCATGCTGGCGGCAAATAGTTGCTATAATCCACAAGCTGCTATATGTAATCGACCTAATTTTCACTGATGCTTTTCAAATTGAACATATTGGTGTGTCTCAATTGTTTTACAAATTTACTCATATTCCTCCTTTGGAAATCCCATTTGCAGGTAAAAGTTTCTTCCCCTTGACCCGCCAGGTGGCGCTGTCCGCACATGCGTACTCGAGCTCGTTTTCTTTTTGCCTCTGCGACACGAGACATGTTGTGACAAGGTCGCAGCGTGAGGGGAGGTCGGAATGGGTACATTTATGTGATAGCAGGTTTGATTTGATAAAAGATATTGAACATTGTTTATAAATGTCTTATATTTGTGGCTCAAATCTACACCTGCTATCACTGATGCCAGACACCCCCTACAGTGGTGGTTGGAACGCAGAACTTGTAGTTCCCGGCTCGAGATGCAGCGTAAGCCACCTGTGATGATCTAGATCTGGTAACCTGAAAATACTCTTACAGATTTCCCCTGTCGTGAGAGAAGCGTAGCGATGTCAAAGAGCAATCAATAAGACGGCGAAGAAGGGGGTATGTAAATACCGAACCCAGGCCGACTACTGGGGAACCAGTAGATGATGTTGTTGTAGCCGTCTCTGTGAAATCCCTCCGCCTCCGGCATGGCTGTTAGTGATACTTACCTCAGGCTTGTGACTTGCTTGCGCGCTTGCTGGTCTTGACAGTGGTGTTGTTGCCCCCCCCCCCTCTTTTTTACGAGAGGGCTAGTGGACTACGCGTTGGGCTGCTACTACAGGTCCCAGTGATGTCACCCTGTCAGTCTGGACGAGATGTCTCGTAAATAGAAGCTGGTGAAAGTCGAGTTGGCTGTGCCTGTGCAGGACTGGACTATATCATCTGACGATAGGTTCCTCCACAGGTGCCAGGAAATCGTGCGAAGATACTGATGCTAGTAGAGAAGGGGCATCCATTGCAAGTTGATACGCCTCGTGAATCATCTTCAACCAGGGTGCTATCATATACTTGGTAACATCGGATGTCACCGTCCAGTATAGTGATAGACATGATAGGCGTCTGAATTAGGTAATGGCGTATGGTTCTACTGGATAGAGAAGGAGCTCATCTTCCAATCCGTTGGCGAAGTCCGAAAGTGCCGGAATCAAGTATAGCTGTTGTTCACAAAGGCCAAAGCGAGTAAGCTCATTCCTTGCATGAATTCCGGGACCGGGCGGAAGAATGTTCTGGACCTACCCTCCGCTCCGGTGTAGGACTTTCTCTCCAAAGCGTGCCATTCAGATATCCCTGTTCCTAAGGTGAAGACCGTACGGAAAGCTGTAAGATAGTGTTTTCACTGGACTTGACTGTAGAAAGTTCGAGTGAAAACCCAAATACCGCTCCCAGGATGACCGCAAAGGTTCCACCTGTTTGAGTTCGTCGAGGTTGTAATGCGATAGCTCGGAGTAGTGCAGAAATGCTGCCGGTCTGGCGGATGTCCACCCTCGTGGACAAGCGTAACACCTTGGCTAGGGTTGATCTGTATCTTTCGATGGCTCTAGCTGATATTCACACTCGTTGGCGGGCGTAACACCTTGACTAGGGCTGATCTGTAAACTTCACTGGTACTGATCTGAAACTTCTTTCCAGATCTAGATGGAGTAGAAATCTGTTACTACCGCAGTAGAGGCAGCAACGGGATGGATTCCTCGAGACCGGCACTTGAAATAAGACCACTTCCCTTATGAAAATATACCACACTTTACCACAAAATACTACAGCAAACTTGTAGTAAAGTGAGGTATTTTGTAGTAAACTATAGATGAGGTATAGTATTTTGTGGTACTCTATAGTTACTACAGTTTACTACAGTGTCATTGTAGTATTTACTACAGCAGTGCTTTAATATACTACAAAAACCAAAGCATACCACAACTCAAGTGTAGTATTTTGTGGTAATTTGTAGTTTCTACAGTTTACTACAGTGTCTGTGTAGTATTTATTACAGCAGTGTTTTACTGTGAGACAGTGGTGTTGAGCTATACTACAAACTGCAACACATCTGTAGTATTTTGTGGTTTCTATAGTTTACTACAGTGTCAGTGTAGTATTTACTACAGCCAGGTTTTACTGTACCGGTATTACAGAGTTGTTAAGCTATGCTAATAAAAAAAAAAAAAAATAAGCATACCACTACACAATTGTATTATTTTGTGGTTTCTACACTATACTACACTGCCGGTATAGTGTTCACTATAACAGTGTTTTACTGTACTACAGAGTTGTGCTATACTAATAAATCCCAAAGCATCATAACCACAACACAAGTGTAGTATTTTGGACCCTATATGATCCAGATCTTATAGGATTTGCAATTTAATATGATCAAATAGGATTCAATATCAGTCCACAACACCCAAGTAATGTTCTCCATATTTGACTGCTCGTAGTTGGAGGGAGAGATTTTGTACCACCAATCTCCAATCTGCTGCTCATGAGGCATCAAATATCAATTTTGGTAGTTTCATATGAAATTTATCTTAAATTTTAACTTGAATTTAATACAAACTCATGATTGATATTTTCAATAAACTAAGTTACAATTGAATTGAAGGATTAATTTTATTTTCAATATTATGAATATTCTATCGTTATGCTGATATTTGACTGTGAAGTATTTTGAAATGTCATTTAGCAAATGCTAATAAAATTGACAAAAAAATCTAATTGCCATCCATCATAGTTCGATATCCAAACAAATGCAAGGTCACTGAAAACTAAAATTTAAATATTCTAACTCAAATTGAATTCACTGATAATCTTAATCGGAAATTTATTAAAATTGGAATAAATGTATGAAGTTTTTAAATTTTGATTGTTTTGAATTAAAGTTTTAATTAAAATTGAATTAAGGATGTCCGCTGGTGGTAAATCAAAGTAATTAACTTTTTGAATAATGCTTGTTGTTGCAGTCATAACTGTGTAATATGGGGGGAAAACAAAGAACAAATATAGGTCGGTGTGCATTTTTTAAATGGTTTCCCAATTTGAATGATATTTACAAAGTCTCTCTACCCTGAATGGAGGGGAGGTAACTCTGCTTCTTGACACTGACACTAGGTGGCGCTGCACAGAGAAAAACAAAGATGGCGGCCGAATGTTTCATGTTTTATGCAGTTATCAACTGAATGATTTGGAGACAGTAAAAGTCATATTTCCGATTATCTATGGCTGATGGAACTGATTGAGATTGATGGTAAGTACCTTTTGCAACTTGTAGGCTAAAATAACATTCTAAAGTGATCATTTACGCCAACACTAAAGTGTGAAAAAGATTTGCACATTTGAAAATTGAACAATTGATAGGGCCTAATGTTTTTTATTTGCAAGCTGTAATAGTGATCCATTTGTTAAGTCTGGAATATTTTGGAATAGTTTAAAATATATTAAGTTATATAAATAACTTTGTCAGGTTTGTATATTACACTGTAAACAACCAAAACATTATACTTCCTTGAAAAGATTGATTTATCTCACTGGTTTATGAAGGAAAGGTGGCTTGTTGGTTGATTTTCTCGTCTTCTCTAATCTATGGGTGGGATAGTTAGGCATATAGTTTTATTGATTTATTGATTTTATTAAGCCCAGTGTAATTAACCTTAGATATAAAATGCTGTCTAACCTTACCAACTTTGAACGCTCATTGACTACGTTGAATTTATGTGTACCATTCTCGAAATATAAATAAATGACTACAAAGTCTGGGTGTCTTCACATAAATGCAATTTAATGCATGAGCTTTTGGCCTTTTGCCGGAAGCCTTGATCAAGCGAACATAACAAATTTGAAAATGAAAATATATAAATGTCGAATATATTGACAACATATATAATATATTACTTTTGTATATCAATTGCATTTACGTAGAGAATGTCAGTTTGCAGTATTATTGAACATCACATATCTAAAACAGTATATCATAAATAAAATTGTAGTAGGCTCTACTGTTGTGGCTCTGAGCTTGACCTTGGGATAATTGCCAATTTCAGAAATAAGCGAACATAAAATTTCACCCATAGCAATGATTGATCTTATTAGAAATTACAGATTTCCACTTTAAATGAAATCCATCTGAACTAATATAAAAAACCCAGATATTTTAATAGCAGAGAATTGTATTTATTATGATGTTTTCAATTGCTGAACAGACATGTATATTTTGTTAATTGAAATAACCTGTGAACCTCACAAGAATAGATCAGTTTCTCTTAGTGGCCTGTTGTGTAAGGGATTAACCATGCTGGGAGACTCCTGCATAGTTCATTGTAAGAAACCTGAAGGGGATGTTTTCACAATCTCAATGTGTCATTTCCTGTACTGGTATATTTGTGAACATCTACCTTCAATAGACAAATAAACAAAAGGTAGCACCTTTGAGACTAACTAGTTTATTTCAACAAGAGCTTTCGTAGACACAATCCTACTTCCTCAGATTCAATAGACAAGCCATTTCCGATGTTTACTTGAAAAACTTGACATAACATATGGATGAATTGATAACAGTAATTTGTGATTCTTTCAAGTCCTGGCTTTCATTTCATACTGTCGGTTTCACAGTCTGAGCTTCCTGTCCTGTCAAATTGCATCTCTCCTCACCACACCATAATGAACAGTTTATCAATGATGTTTTCTATATGTTCACAGCTTCACTGTGGATTCTGGTGAAAGAATACAAATACGCTTACAACACAGCTTTGCCCAGTTCCGGGTAGGCCAAATGTACCAGTGGTGTGTACTATTCCTGACAACCTGAACTTGGGATGCTTTTTATCCAGTTAAGGGCTGAACTATATGATGTGACAAATTATGGTTAGTATCATCCATTGTTCATCATCGAACACTCCATTGTATGCCTCTTGTATATCAATATAAACGTAAAATGGTCTTGTTGCCTAAGCTTTAATACATGTTGTACCCCATTTGTGTACTTTTCAATTGTGATAATTTCACCCTTGTTGGGGGGGGGGGGTATCGTCTACTGTACATGCTATCATCCAGTTTTACACATTATCTGAAAAATGTCATTTATTAGAATTTCCAGGTTGTTTGGTTACTCAAATGTCCCGTTGATTACTTCATATGAATAAATAAACAGTCCTACAAACAATTGTTTGGCCATGTCAGTGTTAGTACAGAATTGAGTTGAAAATTGGTGAATTTATTTTCAAAATAAATCACGATATGATATGTTAATAATTGTTTTTCCCACAGGAGATCACAGAGCCTACAAAGAAGATGAGCAAGACAGTTCGTGATGCCTAAAAGAATGAGTCAAACAACATCCTTTAGAAGTTAAACAAACAGCGACAAGGAAAACTTCCAGTGGCACCTGTTCAAGACGTGTCAGACGAAGTAAGTATAAATTCAACTATCAGGACTATTCAGCTAAATCCCTAGGCTATTATCAAATAATTCATTATTTTGACTATTGAGAACATTGCTCATGAATTGTCTCATCTATTTTACTGATCCCTTTCAGATAACTATTTCTAATAATATTAATCCAAATTTCTCTCAATGTGGACAAAATATGTGGGTTTGGGGCCTATTGATTTTGGTTTTCTTCTTCTTTGTAGGATTCTAGTAGCCGAGCAGACCTGAGGGCTCTGCAGAAAGAAGTTGAAGAGCTGAGAGCGGAGAACCAGTCTCTGAAGTCAGAAAACAGGTCTTTGAAAGTCGCATTATCTACACTTACTGGTAAGATTTTAAATTTGAGTTTTTGCAAGTTTGCTAACCAGTAAAATGCATGTTAAATGACACTGAATTTTAATGGTTAACAAGCGATCACTTGTAAATAATCATTTAATGCAATTAATCTTAGTAAATAATAATTTAATGAGATTTGAAAGTTTTAAAACATTGTTGATCCTTTGTCAACAAGATTCTGCAATTTATGACTATTAACATTCTGACTGAATATTATCAATCCAACTGTCAGTACACATTTTGTATCTTTTATTTCACAGAACTGCCATCTGTATTTGATGACATCAAGACCTCGGTGAAGACAATGAAGAAGGTGGCATCACGTCAGGCATAGACTCGCCCAGCAGAACCACGTCAGCTGCTGACACCATCAACATCCGAACCCTTGCCCCATCATACGCCATCACCCTCATCACCAGATCCATCAACTGGATCATCCGATGATTTAATTGGAGAAAGACGACATTCATTTCAATATTGGTAAGTATTTCTTACCCATCACAAGAACACAGTAGTAATAATAATATGGGTCCCTTCATAATAACTTAATTAAATTCAATTAACTGTAATCAAATGCCGTTGTCAACAAGTTCAGACTTGCAGTAATGTCCATTTGAAGTGTATACTAAATAATTTGCCAACTCAAAATTTTTCTTTCTTTTCTCCTTCCAGTTGAAACTCGTAGAGTATTCCCCGACAAGAGAGAAGCGGACATCAAAGCCAGTATTCGCCTGAAGCTGAACAATTCTTCGAAGCAATTAAAGAAGTAGTATTTTTACATTAACGAAGTGTTTGGACATTAACTGAGTGCATTTTATGATGTTGTATGGAGCGATTCAGTGCTAGTAGAATAAATATAGTATTATATAAGAAATTATTGTGTTATTTTCGTTGTGTTATCAGGGCGTTGTCATTCTCTGAAATAGATTATTCTACAATGTTGTTCAGTATTGAGGATGTAATATAAATACCCAGTCCAAAGTGAAGCTATCAATCTATAGTTTTCTACAATGTTGTTCAGTATTGAGGATGTAATATAAATACCCAGTCCAAAGCTCAAAGTCCAAAGGGAAGCTATCAATCTATAGTTTTCTATCAAAATATATATTCTACTATTCTATAACGCCTTTGATTTCCATCAAAATCTATAGTGTTCTATCTAAAGTAATGAAGCTATAGATACTATAAAATTGCATAGAGAGCTATAGTTAATTTATGGTAATCTATAGTTAATTTATAGTAAGCTATATTTAATTTGTAGTAAGCTATAGTTCATTTGTAGTAAGCTATAGTTCATTTGTAGTAAGCTATAGTTCATTTGTAGTAAGCTATAGTTCATCTGTAGTAAACTATAATTCATTTGTAGTAAGCTATAGCTCATTTGTAGTAAGCTATAGTTCATTTGTAGTAAACTATAGTTCATTTGTAGTAAGCTATAGCTCATTTGTAGTAAGCTATAGTTAATTTGTAGTAAGCTATAGTTAATTTGTAGTAAGCTATAGTTAATTTGTAGTAAGCTATAGAATTTCAGCTGTAGTAAATCCGCAAAAGTACCACAAAATCGATAGTAATCTATAGATTTCAACTATAGATTTTTATGGTAAATTTTCATAAGGGTTCGACTGGTACAGTTGAGGTGTGGAAGATCGGTTAGCTGATACCGTAGTTTCCGCAACTGTTCTTGATGAAAGCTATTTCTGTGGGGTAATCTCGCTGAACTGCGATGCAGCCACAGTGGTACAATGAGAACTATGACACAGTCATGCTGTGTGATCTTTAGAGGAACTTCCTGTATCATGGGGATTGGCAGGAAGGCATAGACCAGGGAGTCCCACTTGATCAATGAGGCGTCGATGGCCAGGATTTACAGATCTATGATGAAGCTGACGAAGAGTTGCAGTTCTGCCTTGGCTCTTGTCGCAAACAGGTCTCTCAGAGGTTATCTCCAACGATGGAAATCCATGCGTGGAATCCGTCGTGTGGACGGCAGTGTCCCGGTGTCCAAGCGTGGGGCCCGTCGTGTAGACAGGCCACCGGAACCGATGAGTTGATGGCTTGCTTCAGAGGTACGGCTGACGGGGGGACTGTAGTGGCTGTATCTGTAAACGACCACATTGCGTGATGTCTTGCACTGGTGTCAGCAGTCCCAGTAAATTCCTGCAAATGCACCAAAGCTACCTGATTGTCAATGCCTGGCAAATGGCCTGAAATGCACGGTCACATGTAAGTTACAGACCTGTGACAAAATGACTGATGAAGACTTCCAACAAGATCAAGATGAGGATACGTCTGACGATGACGATTGTGATGACAAACAAGACTAGTTGTACAGTGAACTACAATGACTCGTGCGAACTGTTCATTTTGTAGCTGCTTGATGAAGATCAAAGATTCATTGCAGAACTGCTTGTTTCCCTCTTAATTATATCATGCTCGATTTGGAGGATACCAAACATGTGTAGGGTGGTATGCGGGGAAGGTGGTGGTGGTGGGGAGGGGGGGGAGGGTGTTGAAGGGATTTTATTCTGCCAAATATTCAGTGATTACACATGATTTTACTATCCAATCTATATATTTCGGTCGAGCTCTACCAAATAATGTCAAGAAATCCAAGATGGCCCTCATGATGGAATCACGGTGGCATCACGATCTTGGAAGGTAATTATAGTCTTTAATTTGGTTTTTATTTTCATATTTCTTCCTAAAGAACTGCAAAAACTAATAAAACTGATAGATTCTATTCAGCTTTGGCAAACTAAATTACTTTCGTGAGCTTACAGCCAAAATAACTTGGGCAAAACATAAACTTATTAAGTTCACAAATGTGATTTTCTGGGTACACCATGCGGCCGCCTTTTTGAGTTTTCCCATGAATTTTTGCGCCTAGAATACTGCGATTAGGCTAAACATGGCCTAAACTATTCAAGCGGGCATAAACTATTCAGTCAGGAAGTTTCAGCTTGCTAGCTGTCTTCTATACCGAAATAGCTTGGAAACTTTTAAAAAGTGCCCATGATTTCCCGCCTTGGTCAGGTAGGGTTACCGTTCATTGGTTGCCATATTATTCACACTATGTTGCCACACTATACAGAACATGATCTGCTTCACTATATTAGATCAACCATTGTGTAAACTTGGACAGGAATTGAACACAAAGAAAGACCTGTAGCTTGACCAAGAGATCTTTCTTTGGTCCTTTTCGTAGCTTTTGAGACGCCATCTTGGATTGACCCACTTTTTGTTACTTAGCTACCACTCTGACATGGCCAGCAGGGTTTTTGTCACCTACAGGTATCACGTGATAAGAAAAACATCATGAAGCTTTACCCCTCAAAATGGTACCAATAAGTCAAATTTCGGGTCCTAGCTCATGGACTACTATGCCGTTGAATCTCAACCATATGGCAATACATATCACAGTGGGAGGAAATTCACTAATTAGTCTAACATATAACTTAGAGTGACCCTACTGGCCATTGATCAAACCAAATTACTTATATCCAGAAGTATTGAATTGAATTTATTCACCAAACATACAGCAGTTATACGAATATACAGGATATCAAGATAAAAATAACATTGGCCGCACATAAGGCGGAAGTAAAACCCCAGGGGGCTTGTTTTATCCCGGATTAGCTAGAGTAGATGTTTATGGTATACGGCGAGAGGAGTATGAAAAGTTGCAATACAGTTTGCGATGTTCTAATATTTACGCTAGTTCGGTGAATAAGGCGAATATAATATTTACACTAGTAAGGTGAATAAGGCACTGCAATAGATCATTTATTGAGAGATATCTCACACACACACAACAAAATCGACGAATGTTTAATAGAGACTGCGCACAGGTAAACAAGGCATTATATACATATAACTTGATTGGAAATAGACTGATCGATGCGCATGGATAATTGGTTGTAAGATGAAGGGTGTTCGGTAGGCAAGAAATTACGGTTAGAATTAATAATAACCATATCAGCGTCCGAATTTATTGAGCAAAAAGTCTTTCAGTCTGGATTTAAACAGTGACTTGGAGGCATGACATTTCAGGCTGGCTGGCAATGAGTTCCATATCCGCGGTCCTTTAATTTTGGTGGAGTAGAATGAGAGTTGTGAGTGATAAAACGGCCTGTACAGATTAAGGTTAACTTGTCTTGTTGGATAATTGTGTACTGCAGATAATTTGATGAAGTAATTGCGCGAATAGTAGGGAAGAAAAAACGAATGGTAAAAGCATTTGTGAGCAAATATCAGAATTAGGTAGTCATTTACTAGATGTAGAGGCAGAATATTCATTTCTACAAATAGGTTGCTGGTATGGGCACGTCTGTCACTTGCAGTTAAGATGCGGATGAGCCTTTTTTGCAGGACCACTAGTGGTTGAAGGTGAGTTCGAAAAGTGTTTGCCCAGACCATACTGCAGTAGGATATGTAGGGGTAAAATAACGAATAATACAAAAGAATTAGGGTCTTTCTGTTTACGCAATGTTTAATGCTATTAATAATACCTATATTTCTTGACAGTTTTGAGCATAGTGCTTCAATATGTGAGTGCCAGGTTAGCTTGTCATTAAAAAGAATGCCGAGAAATTTGAATGTATTGACGCATTCAAGCTCATTACCATCGAGGACCAGTTTAGATGTAATACGATTAGTGTATCTGGTTGGTTTGATAAGCATATATTTGGTTTTTTGTATGTTGAGAGACAGCAGGTTGCAGGAAAACCAGTTATGAAGTTTGGCGATCTCGTTTGACATAGTTTCGACTAGATGATCATAATCTGAGTCGGAAGAAACTGCGCTTGTGTCGTCGGCGAAAAGGAGTATGTCTAGAATATCGGATGCTTTGGCTATGTCATTAATATAGACCAGAAAAAGAATGGGGCCGAGGATCGAACCTTGAGGTACATCACAATCTATGACATTGGTTGAAGAGAGTACATTTCCTTTTGAGGTCGGATCAGGCCTCTGTGTCTCCAAAAAGTGACCTTATTATTTGTTTTTAGTAGGTTGTTGATGTTTTGAATTTTGGTATTATATAAATTGACCGAAATGTGCCGAGTTACCCGATGAAAGACCAGTTGACTTACGAAGATCCTCGGAATTTGGAATTTTGTTTTGAGCACATCCACGTAATCCATGATATCATGATAAATGGCAGATGCGCTTCTGAAGGAATCCGCATCATTTCCCCCAATATGGAGGATAAGCAGGTCGGGCTTTGTCTCCAAAAGGAGATTTTCTAGTGTTTCGGATATTCTTAAAGTCCGGACTATGGCCCCCCCAATGCCAAAAAACCGAATGTCCTGGCCAGTGCGAAAATCGAGCCGAGCGTCCGGTGTGGAATTTTGGATGATACTGCTCTCCAGTCTATGAATGTAACTGCTTCCGGCTATGATTACTTTCATCATGGTTTTGCTGAAAGATATAATAAGATATTCTGTAGCCTTTGCTTTCTTTGCCAGATATAAAGATAACTAGGCAGTAATGTGTTCTGGGCGAAATTGCATGAGTTATTTTGTTTTGTGCTTTACATCCCTATTAGTATTAGAGATTAGTTAGAGAACAGACAGATATATATATATATATATACTCTCTGCAGAATTAAGCAGTGATTCTGAGGAAAACAAAGAATATGGTGGGTTTGGCTGTTTTATGGAACTGATTGGTGGTTTCCATTCCCTTATTCTCGTTGGATTTAGTTTCGGTATTATTTCCGTATACATTATCGTTTGATGGCTATAAAGTATTTGAAGGACAATGAGATAGACGGCCCTCAGTATCAAGGTAACTCCGCCATCACCATTTCCTGTATTTTATGCCGAATACTGCTCGCCATGTGCGTTTTGGCCGTGCTATTGTTGCAATGCATTCAATCAGATTTGGCCATCGTTTGTTTTGTATGACAGTGGAACAGACGGCCCTCAGTATCAAGGTAACTCCGTTGTTGCCATGTCTATTTTATTTCTAAATGTGCCGGTGGCATTTTGGCCGAAGGTATATATGGATAGTATATTATGGCCATAATGTTTTGTATGGCTATGGTGCACACGGCCCTCAATATCAAGGTAACTCCGGTGCAACCATACCCTCAGTTTAAGTCGAAAGAATTATTTGGCCTCTATCACATTGTGGCATAGTACTTGGTGTACACTAGTTATGTGGAAAAAAAAAAAAAAAAAAAAAATGTTGAGTGCGCATGCACAGGGAAGTGTTATATAATGGAATAATAGCCAGCAGTTTTGATAAAATTTATTAAGGACTTAAATGTCTGATTTCTAATGGGGAGCTTAGGGCTTAATATCGCTGGTAATGTTAAGGGAGTGTTGAGTTTTTTTAATTCGTTCTAAGTGCCTCGCGTTGTGGGAAGTGTTTTGTGCATTCAAGTAGGACATGTTCTATTGTTTCTTCTACATTGTTGCATGCTGTACAGAGAGGTGAGGTATTTTTCAGAAGCATGGACAGATGTGATTTAAGTCCGGTTTTGCCTAGTCTTAATCTGGTGATGATGCGGTCATCACGTTTATTGTCTAAGTGGAATCCCTTGACTTGTCTTTTTTCTCCACCAAGAATCTTATGTAACCATCGTCTATGTTCTTCTTCGTTCCATTCCTTTTGCCACTTGCTATCTATTTTGCGTCTAATGATAGTGTTGAGCTCTTTACATCCTAATCCTATTTGCACATCGTGTGTAGTTTTAGCAAGACTGTCTTTGGCAGTTTTATCGGCTGCTTCGTTACCTCTGATGTTGACATGCGCGGGCACCCATGCTAAAATGGCGTCTATACCCTCGTTGTGTATTTCTGAATAGATACATTCTATTTTGTGTATGAGATCAGGTCTACTGTCAGATATAGAATTTCCAATGGATGTGAGTCCACTAAGGGAATCACTGAGTATAACCGCATGGATTGGTTTGTGCTCGAGGATCCATTCGAGAGCCTTAATTATAGCAATCAGCTCGCTAGTGTATACAGACATATTGTCTGGGAGTTTGAAGCCCTTTTGTATGTTGAGCTCAGGTATAACAAAAGCTGATCCTGTGTTATTATTTGTGTTTTTTGATCCGTCTGTATAGATTTTTAAGTAATTTTTCCATTTTTGGTTGATGTATTCGAGGGTGGTGGCTCTTATAAAATCTGGGTTGTCCTTCTTTGAGAGGTAGTCGTGTATGCTTGTGTCCACTTGGGGCGACTCTAATTCCCAGGGTGGCCTAGTGATTTTGTCCGTGTCGCAGATGAGTGCGATGGGTATTTCGTGTTCTTGGAATAGATTATTTACGGTATAACCGAGGGGGGGCGGAGTTTTTTTCCCAGTTTTTCTTTAGATATTCATATTCACTTTTATCTTCAAAAATGTTGTGGCATGGGTGGTTTTCGCCCTTAGTTTTCGTTTTTCCTGCATATTTCATTGACAGCTCTTCTCGTCTTAAACGAAGAGGTTTCTCATTGGTTTCTATTTGAAGACTACATAAGGCGGTTCCCTTGAAGGCTCCAGTAGCTATTTTCAGAGCAGAATATTGGATGCTGTCTATTCTTTTTAGTTGTGTCTTACATGCTGATTGATAGGCGATGGACCCGTAATCTATTTTTGACCTGATTAAGGTTTGGTATAATTTTATCAGACTATATTTACTCGCTCCCCAGTTTGTCCCAGACACACACCTCATGAGGTTCAGGTCTTTATTGCACCGGAGGACTAGTTGGTCGATGTGGTCTTTCCAAGTGAGTTTTCTGTCAAAGATCATACCTAGGTATTTAACACTATTTCTGAATTCAATTTTCTGACCTCCTAGTGTTAGTTTAACGTCAATGTGTTTATTGTTTGAAAATATAATGCCCGTTGTTTTTAGGGCGGAAAATTTGAAGCCCCATTTATCCGCCCAGCCGCTAATTGTATCTAGTGTATTTTGCATTATACCTGTCAATTTTTTTATGGAACGTGCGGTTTTCCAGAGGGCAGAATCGTCAGCAAATAGAGACTGTTCTACTTCTGGATGTTTCGTGTCAATTTCATTGGCTAGGCCATTGATGAGGATGTTAAAAAGGGTGGGGCTTATGACGCTTCCCTGAGGGGTACCGTTGTCTAATTCATGGTCGGTGGATAGGGTGTTTCCTATGCGAACTTTAAAATTTCTATTGTTTAGGAAGTTTTTCATCCAGTGTTGCATTCTTCCCTTAATTCCAAGTTCGCTTAATTGAATAATTATGCCGTCCTGCCATACAAGGTCAAATGCTTTTTCTATGTCTGGGAAGATATCTAGTGTGTATTGATGTTTGGCATTCCCCTTTTTTATTGAGTGTTGTAATCTGGCTATATGGTCTAGCGTACTTCTTTTCTTACGAAAGCCGCTTTGAGTTTTGTTTAATAGGTTGTTGTTTTCTATATGAAATTCCAGTCTATTCTTTACCATGGTTTCCATTATTTTACATAGATTTGAGGTGAGAGAAATTGCGCGGTAAGAGTTGCTGTCGGATGGATCTTTACCTGGTTTTGGGATTGGGATAACAATGGATGTTTTCCATTTACTTGGAAGTTGTTTGGTCTGCCAGCTGACATTAATTAGTTTCAAAATTAGCTTCTGTGTTTTATTAGGTAGGTGTTTAAGGATCGTGTATCCTAGTTTGTCTTCACCAGGTGAGCTCTCGTTTTTACAGTGTATAGCTTTGCGGTATTCATTAATGTTGAAGTCTGCATTGAGATAGTTTTCTAAATGATCGTCCAGATCGTTATCTATCGTTGTCTCTTCCTTAATTTTTCTAAATTCTGGTTTCAGGTTCCTATCGCTACTGTTCGAACGAAAGATTCGGCGAGGTGTTCTGCCTTTTCTTTGTTCGTTTTTTTAGTTTTGTTCAGTACAGGGACTGTGTTTGTTATCTTTCCTTGTATATTTTTTTATTTTGTTCCATACTTTTTTTGAATTGGTTTTGGTATCTATAGCGTTGCAAAAGTCTTCCCAACATTTTGATTTAGCTTCTTTGACACTTTTTTCAGCTATAATTTTGAGTTCCTTGTAGTTCGCGTGATCACTTTGGAGCCTACTTTTTTTGAATTTTCTAAGTGCCTTTTTTTTGCCCGCAATATTCTTTGCACACTCTGGGTTCCACCAGGGAACCGGGTTTTTGTTGTGGCGCTGTTGTGATATCGGAATATATTTTTGTGCTATGTTAAGTAGTGAATCTGAAATTTTTTCATTGAACATCTCTGGATCGGAATTGAATATCTCGTCATGATTTAGGCTTTGACAGTCTTTCTGGAAGCTTTTCCAATCTGCTTTGGAGTACTGAAATTTTGGAGGGGCGTCTGTACTAATTTTTATATTAATTTTCGTCAGAATGGCGAAGTGATCGCTGTCAAGCGTGTCAGGAATCACTTCCCATTCGGATTTAACAGCTAGATCAGGGGAGACAATAGTTAAATCTATTGCAGATAGTTTACCGGTGTTCATGTCTATTCGCGTCCCGTGGCCATTATTTAAATACCATAGGTTATTTTGGTCAAGCCATTTTTCCACTACTTGGCCTTTTTCGTCTGCCTTGGTGCAATTGTCGTCCCAAATGGGGTTATGACTGTTGTAATCACCACAAAAGATAATAGGGGAGTTAAATTTCTTTGTGATGTTGTCCAGTTCTTTTGGGGAGAATTTCTTTAGACTTCCTGGGGCATATAAATTAATGATGTTAATAGGTTTGTTATTGAAGAAGACCTGGATAGCGTGCCATTCGAGATCGTCACTGGTAGGGCTTTTATCTAGTTCAATGTGAATCAGATCCTCTTTTATTAATAGCAGGTTTCCCCCTAGTGCACCTGTAAGTTTGTCTGATCTATACGACTTATATCCGTTTATTGTAAATTTATTTTTTCCTGGCTTCAGAAATGTTTCCTGAACACAAATTATATCTGGGCTGATTTCATTTACTAAGACTTTAAGATTGTCACCGTTTTCCCCGATGCTTCGGGCATTCCATTGGAGTATTGATAATTGGTTTTTGTTGAATTTTGTATTAGTTATATCTCTCGTTTTGTGACTGATGCATTGGTAAGTGGATTATCTTATGTTGTTATGTTGAGGGCCGGGATAGATTTTTCTAGGGGTGTGGATGTTTTCTTATCGTATTTCGGATTTTTCCCCCAGTTAATAATTTCATCGGAGCTGAACTCCCAATTAAGGAAGTCCCGCGCAATTTTTACTATCATGTCGGTCTTATTAAGCTTAGGTTGCAGGGGGTTAATAACTGAATTCAACACAATGTTGATAAAGCCCAGCAGGTCTAGCTTGGTTAGGTTCTTTGTCTCTGTTTCTTGTTCATTGTTTTCAGTCTTCAAGATTCTGCTGGTGGACGTTTCGTCCCCGAGGCCCGCCCCCTGTACAGACCTTTTGGTCTTTGATATATGTTGGCACTTGTGGGAAGTTGATGCTGGGTCGACATCGGGCATTACAGACTAGTCTTTTGTGTTAAATGCCGTCATTTACATCTGACGACGATACAGCTCACCAATCTCCAATGTACGAGTTGTCACAGCGAAACAGCTCACCAATTACCAGTATACGAGTTGTCAGAGCATTTCCATCATAGCTCTCTAGATTTGTATCTAATACCGCTTATGCCGGTGCTAGGGGCCGTGTGGTCATATCATCCAAGTTGCCACATGAACAGGTACAATAAAAGCGTACCTGAGATACAACACATATCACGAATCGTTAGATTCTTGGTATGTGCTTTAGAATAGGTTAACCAGAAGACTATTCTGTGAAGTCATGTGACGCAGTCAGTATGTCGGCACCTCTTCCCACTTCCCTTATATGTGTTGTAATCCATTGTATCACCTGAGTTTGTGTTCACGGCTGTGACTATTGTCTCAGTTGCCTTTGCTTTGTGTAGAGCGGTGGTCATTTCTATACTGATTTTTCTATTCATTCTGGTTTCTTTTACAGCTTCTGCGTAAGAAATCCCTTTTTCTGCTTTAGTGAATTCAACTCTTTTTGCCTCTTTGAAAGCTATACAACCTTTGTAGGCCGCTGAATGGTTGCCTTTGCAGTTTACACATGTTACTTTTGTTTCAGTACATTCTTCGTAATTATGATTTCCAGAGCATTTCGCACATACAACTTGAGATTTACAAAATCTAGCTATATGACCACCATATTTCTGACAGTTATGGCATCGTTTTGGTGTGTCAAAAAAAGGTTTAACTATAATGTTACGAAGCCATAGCCGGACAGTTTCTGGTAATTTTGATCCTTTAAATACTAGCATAATGCTTGTCGTTTCTTGTTTGTTCTTTTGCATTCTTTTGGCATATACGACGTTTTGTTTTGAGAGATTGGGAAGAATGTCTTCTAGTTTAACACTGAGGTCAATTCCATAAATTACTCCTTTGCATTGCTCTCTACGCTATATGAATTGTTTTACCGAGACAGGTTTATCTGCTAGCAGGTGATTTCTGAGAGTTTCCTTTTACTCGTTTTTACGGTGGATTGGGATGCTTCCATTGTTTGAATTTTGTTTAGATCAGGACAAGTTGTTATTTAGTAAGGGGTGACTTTAGTGATAGGAAATATTAGTCTAGGTGCAAAAATTGAATTCAAAACTTAGTGGTTTCTCTCACTGTTGTTGTTGTAGTTTAGGTAATCCTGTAACGCCCGGGGAACAAAGACCGCAGAGGAACACAAAGGCTGGGAAAGCTTGGCTGGATTGACTGAACACAAAAGTACGTCCGTTCACTCTGAGCGCTGAACTGAACTGACTATGATCTACATTGATCGAAATTGTAGTTTAAGGGCCGCTTCCCATACGGATTTCGCGGCCCATCAACTCAATGCTTTATTTAAATTTCACGGTACATTTCTTTGTTAATTTGAGATCTTTTGCAACGCTAGATATTAAAATAAATAATTAAATAATGAATAACAATAACAATGAGGAAATATAAATACTAGTAGACAAGAGTCGCTATGTACAAGTCGTTAAGTCTGTTATTGGTTTTTATACTGGAAAATATTTGTTATAATCGCGTGGATGTTCCTTTGTCTCGGTACCCCATAGTACGCACAAAGCCGTCCAGAAAAAACTGGGAGAACCAGGGCGTTTTCAGGATTCTTCGAGACGGCTTCCCTAACGACGCCCTTGGGAACAGGGTGGGTCCTTCCAGAAATCTGTGCCTGTAACAATTGCTTGGAGTGTGTAGTGGGGTACAGAACGGCAGGTCTACGTCCTATATTACGTGAAAGTCAAAGGATCATATTCTGTGTTGGGGCGTCAGTTCGGTAACATCTAAGGGGTAGCGTGTCTGGTGTGGTCTAGGGTCGAGTATTCTGATTCTGGGTGTTCTTGCTATGCGGCGTTGTCACTCAAGGCGCTGTTGGTATTCTTGTAATCGTCATCCGTCTTCTGTTTCAGGTCTTGTCCAACTCGTCTGTGGTCTTCGGTGTGCCTGTATCATATGAAATAGAAGGCTTGTAGTCATTCTTGTTTTCTATTGTTTTTCGATGCAATAATTTGATATATCTTCCTCCCAACAACAGGCACACCCCGAATGTCAGTCACATAATATGAATAGCAATATATAATTAGGTGAGTAAATAGATAAACAAATGAATAAATAACTAAACATTTCGATAGATTCAGTACTAGGTGAATACACAAATAAACGGCACTGTATTATTTCTGTATGCATTATCGTTTGATGGCCATAAAGAATTTGTAGGACAATGAGATAGACGGCCCTCAATATCAAGGTAACTCCGCCATCACCATTTCCTATATTTTATGCCGAATACTGCTCGCTATATGCGATTTGGCCGTGCTAATTTTGTCATGAATTCAATTAGATTTGGCCATCGTTTGTTTTGTAGGACATGGTCTATGATCTACATAGTACAGTTGAGGGTATTTATACAAGTGATAACAAGCAAACAAGGTCACAAAATAATCATTGCACAATAGGTTTCATGAGTTAATCATGTCAAAATAAAGATAATCAAACAGTGAATATGATTATTGTAATCTGCTAATCATCTAGGCGGGTAAAGACAATGGGTGATTGCAGATTAAGTTCAAAGTGGCCTCATGGTTAAAGTGACAAAATTATTGAATCTTATATGTGTGAGGATTATACAATTGGTAAGAGATAATCACATGGATAAATAGCATAACGTGTGAGAAGTACATAAAGGATAATGGAAAGGATTAACGGTCACGGTGATAATCTCCATCTAAGCTGATAAGGCTGTCATAGGCGCTGGGTACAAACTGTCCACTGTCTCTGTTGATTGCGGGCTTGTGTCTTTTGATGTGAATGGCTTCCTGTAGTCTTCTCTTTGTTTGGTCGGTCTGGTGGATGGAAAGTTTGTGTATGTTTTGCCAATTTATCTGGTGTCCTGGGTGTTCCGTCAGGTGGTCCGAAATGGCTGATTTTCCGTCTGTTTTATTGCTGGAGGCCTTATGTTCCTTGATGCGGACGTTGAGGGGTCGCATGGTTTCTCCTATGTAACTTTCCTGTCAGGAGCAGTCAATTTTGTAGATAATTCCCTTGGGCTGGGGTGGGTCGGTTGGTGGTAGTCGTCCTGTAGCGTTAAGGTGGTTTTTAAGGGATCTGCTGCTGGAAAATACCGCATCGATGCTGGCTTGTTCTTTCAGGAGTCGTTTTATGTGGTGACTGGTCTGCCCAATGTATGGAATAGCGATGAAAACAGGACTGGGGTCTCGGGGAATTGGATTTTGTTGCGGCTGGGGTTGCAATGTCTTGTTGATAATTCGGTCTAGCATGGCTTTGGGGTACTTGTTTTGATCAGTGAAAACTGTCTTTAAGTGGTTTATTTCACTGGGCAGGCTCTCTGTTGAACATATATTTTTGGCTCGTCTGGTTAAGGTAGATATGATGCCGGCTTTAACTTGACTTGGGTGGTTGGATAGGTAATGGATATATTGGTCGGTGTGGGTGGGGTTCCTATAAACGCTGGTTTTGAGGGTATGGTTCTGCCTGTGGACTAGGACGTCAAGAAAGGGGAGTTTGTTGTCATCTTCTTTCTCCATGGTGAATTTCATTCTCGGATGTTGGGCATTCAGGTGGTTGAGAAGGATGGTGGGGTCATCACCGTCTTCGAGAATGGAAAAAACGTCGTCAACTTTTCTGTGCCAACACATAGGCTTGATGGGGGCAGTGAAGAGAGCGGATTCTTCAAGTTCGGTCATGTAAATTTCAGTGATCACTGGGGATAGAGGGGATCCCATAGGTAATCCATGTATCTGCTCATAGACCTTGTCGCCCCATGTGAAGTATATGGAGTTAATACAGGATTCCGCTAATTTCATAATGCTGTCAATGGTCAGGGAGGTTTTCATAGTGGGTCGTGATTCTGTGACTCTTCTCCTGATGATGTCCATGACCCGATCTCTAGGGATGTTGGTGAAGAGGTCTACCACGTCATAACTGACCATCCTGCCCGGGTTTTGGATGGGAAGGATTTTTTCACAAAAATCAGTCGAATCTTTAACGAAGGAGTTGGCCGTCTTTCCCAGTGGTGCTAGCAGCTGGGTTAGGTGCTGGGCCGTGCTGTAATGCACAGTATCTCTACTGCAGACCAACAACCTAACTTTGACGGGGTCTTTATGGATCTTGACTGTAGCTCGTGCATACGGGGTCTGAGGGTGGGATGTGACAAGTTTTTTGTACAGGGCATGGTCTATTTCTTTGTTGTCTTGTAGTTCTTTCACTAGGGCTCGGTGATCTTTGTCAATTGTGGAGGTCTTTTGCACTAATTAATTTATCATCTAGTGCCAACACTGCATCACTGCATCGCATCACATGAAGCCAAATTGATTGGGACTGATAATATTGTGGGCTTCCAGGAAAGATGTCATTCTGATGGCAACAATCTTTTCGAAAACTTTACTAAAGCAGGGAAGAACGGATATAGGCCTGTAATTACTTGCTAGGTTTTTATCACCCGATTTATACACAGGTGTTACTTTAGCTACCTTCAAAGCGTTTGGCATTGTTCCAAGCTGGAGTGATAGATTTACAAGATGTGAGGAAGTGCTATGAGATGCGAGATGGGTTTGATTAGCGACATACAGATGCTATCTATTCCAGGAGATCCAACCTTTAATTCCGCAATAACTTTCGTTATCTCTTCTGGTGTACAAGGAGTTAAGATGATTTCTTCTGGATTTTCACGAGTCAAGAAAGTTTTATAATCAGTTGGAGATCGCGGAATTTTGGCGGCCAGGTTTGAGGCAACTGAACAGAAATAATAGTTTAAATGGTTTGCTATCTCTGATGCGTCAGTAGTTTCATTTCCGTTAATGGTGAAGTTACGCGGTAGAGTACTGCTCTTTCGTCGTTCCATAAGTTCATTTATCATTTTCCATGTTTCCTTGATATTATTATTATGTTCGTTAAATTTGTCTTCATAGTATTTTTTCTTAGCGTGTCTCAGAGTGTGGTTGAGTTTATTTCTATACTGCTTATATCGTACGGTAGTTTCGGTTTGTTTCTTTGATATGTGTAGCCTGTATAATCTATTTTTTTCATGTATTGAGTTAATGATACAGGGTGTTATCCACGGTTTGTTTATTTTTCTTTTGCCAACGGCTTTTGTACGGGAAGGGAAGCATTCGTCATAGATAGAAGTAACAAATCATCAAGACAGTGCAAGGCGTACATCTATAGAATTTAGGCTGTATTTCGACAGGAGGGCTAGTTGATGAAACAAATGATCGTTTACTGAAAGAAAATTTGGTGCTATTGAGCAGTTTTAAGAGGGATATCGGTTTCATTGTACCCTTACAAAATATGTTAATCTAAGCCGGTATTATCGATATTATGTTCTGCTGTGGAAAGTCATTCTATGTTTTTGACTATTTCTCAATTTATAAAGACAAATGGTACCGGTAGCGGTAATTGTATTTAGACATTTCCTGTTTTGCGAAGTAGCTGTATTACTCGAGACTGTGGCATAAACACAACAATCACACGGTCAGCGCCTTCCTATCTGGGCATGAGCCTCTGCATGCTACACGAAATGTAGCGACAAGGCGTATTGATTTACGGAGGCTTGCTGCAACCTGTTGCTTTGTATATTCCATTTCATTGTCTCCTGGTCTTTATCGCCAGATATATTGCATCCAGTGCTGAATTGGGTCTTTTTATGGACACAAAATTAGTACTAAATTGGTGAGATATGTAAGAGGCGAAAAAAATGGCGACTGAAAAGCGAACATATAACATCACAGGAAAGCGTCCCTCAACACGTAGCCTTTGTATCTCAGCCGCGCTTTTATTCCAGATGTTCATGTTCATGAAGTAACCACACTGACTCTAGAACCGTCTGAAGCGGAATTACATACGCTAGATCAGGAGCTGTGTTGCTCAGATCAGCTCAAGTAACTAACAAATGTGAGGTTAATGAATGCGCATTGAGGGCGTCTGATGGGATAAACGTCTCAACATGGGGTAAACAGGATAATGCAAGGATACCCAGAAAAACTAATATGTAATGCCCGACGTCGTGCGGCAAATTTTCCACCAAGACAATAAACCTACATTTATGCAATGATGACCAACAAGAGATGTACTGCATATAATACATTTATTAAGGCATATAACAAATGAACACAATTAATATACAATTTGGGATAAGGGGGCAGACTCCCGCAGCTCCTCTCCTACTCTAAGGCTAACAAAATAGTCGTAGGTGTTCAGGGGCCAAGGCAGGTCAGGATGCCTCCTGGCTGCAGGGGGTGGTACCCCTGAACAGTCGCCTACTCTAAACCTACTGAATAGTCGCAGGGCTGACGAGAGGAACATGGCTATGTTGTCTCGGAGCGGTCCAAAGAGTAACTCGTCAGTAAATGATTTTGGGGGGAAAGAAAACAGTATGTTTTCCCCCCCAAAATGGAAGTCTACCCCCCAGCTGCTGAAGGTGGTGGTGGTGGGATGGTGGTAATTGAAATAAATTCGCGAGTTCTCAAGCATGTCTGGCCCCTATGGAGGTCGGAGAAGAAAGAAAGATGGAGGCTGGGGGCCCCCGGAGCTAGCTTCCTGGGGATAGAGATAAGAAATGGTTAGCCCATTGGTCATCTGCACATTAATGACCATGCGCCTGGACCAGTCCACCAGCTGGGCTGGTCGGAATAACAGAATAGTCCACCCTCTCAGGAGAAGGGGATGAAGGTCATCATTGCATAAACTACATCCAACAGGTTAAATTTCCAATTTATGCAATGATGACCAACAAGATATGTACTGCATATAATACATTTATTAAGGCATATAACAAATGAACACAATTAATATACAATTTGGGATAAGAGGGCAGACTCCCGCAGCTCCTCTCCTACTCTAATGCTAACAAAATAGTCGTAGGTGTTCAAGGCAGGTCAGGATGCCTCCTGGCTGCAGGGGGTGGTACCCCTGAGCAGTCGCCTACTCTAAACCTACTGAATAGTCGCAGGGCTGACGAGAGGAACATGGCTATGTTGTCTCGGAGCGGTCCAAAGAGTAACTCGTCAGTAAATGATTTTGGGGGAAAAGATAACAGTATGTTTTCTCCCCAAAAAGGCGAAACTACGTGGAGCCGACCCCCAAAATCAAAGACCACACCTTCAGCAGAGAACGCAAAGAAAGAAATACATCTATAAACCGTGCCTAACTAAATCAAAGGTGAAACCAAACGAACATGCTTAAAGATGGCCCATTCAAAAGGTTACATGTAATCATATCGATCGGCACATATCCCGCTGTGCTATGGCTATCACATCAATAGAGGTCCGAATATATCTAGTATAGCAGTCGGAGCTCCATCGACCTAAAATTTTTATCAGATGGTCTTCCACGTTTGCCCTGCTGGCTGTCGTGGCACTTCCCACGCGAAAAGAGTGCCCATTAAAGTTGCTGGAATCGATGCCAATCCTCTGTAACAATATTTTTAATTTATCAATAAAGTAGTGCCGAGTGAGGATGGTCGACGCATCCGACACAAACAGTGGGTCGGTTGGTTTCGCACTGGCCGCCTGCCTGAAGGCCCAATACTGATTCAAATATTTCACTGGGCATATGACATGTCCTGTTTGACATAGATTAATGGACACCCCTTTACGAAATACGTCAGATTTAGAAACCTTAAGGGTCAACCTGAAGTGTTTAGTCAATTCGCACCAAACCAAATCTGACATAAGAAGATGTATGGAGGTGTCCACTGTATTATTAACAGATGTGAACTCTCCACAGCATAAGAATCCAAAGAATGCAACTGTACAGACTGTTTTCAACATTAGATCGATGAAAGGACCGAACATCGAGCACTACACACATCTGAACCAAAATATCGAAAGTGATAGGTTGACGGAGGGGAGCTCTTGGAGTTTGTAGTTTCTTTAGGGCTTTACTGAGCAGAGCTAGACGAGGGTGGACGTTTCCACTGGAGTCACTCAACGGGTTACTGAAACCAGCCTGTATGTATGCCATGCGAATGCCCGCCAAGTAAACTTTAATAGTGGTGTACGACATATGAACAATACCATGACAATAAGCCAAGAAATTAATCAACAGTTTCTCTGAAATGCAAGGAACGACAGCATAGGTGGAGAAACACCCGGGGAAATAAATCCGCATAAATTTAACATAGCATTTAAATCCAGAATTATACACGGCCTTAGTGTTATTAGAAAGGGCCAAAGCCCACAGTTCATTAATGTGTAGAGTCAAAGCATCAGCAGGTCCTCCATGGGTGGACAGGTGCACGGCACAGCTGCTGCATCTGGTGCCAGCTCCCGGAATTTCTGTAATTGTAAACGAGAGAGGCTGTCAGCAATAGTATTAACTTTCCCAGAAATGAATTTGGCATACTAAAAAGGCCATAGAAAGAGGACTATCAGCCTCAACACACAAATCGCGCACATCACTCGACCACGAATCACAGAACCATCTTCCTTGGAAATAACCCCCGAAACCAACAGTAGACGCCGCGTCGGTAAACAACTGGAGATCTGCCGCCTCTGTTATGTCGTCGTCCAGGAAGAAAGAGATGCCATTCCAATGGGACAGGAAATCATACCACAAATGTAATTCCTTTCTGGTATTCACATCCAGAGCGATGTACTTGTACAACTCGGCGACTTTCTTTGACAAGTTAATCAAATGCGAAATGAAAGCCCTGCCTGGCCAAATGGCTTTCATAGCAAAATTCAAATGACCAAGTAAGGATAACAACTCTTGCTTTCTACAAGATTTTTTGTTGAGAAACGATGACAATATGCTGACAATACGGCAAAGTTTGTCGGCAGGTAAACGCACCTCCATCTTGACAGAATCCAGTATGACACCTAAATATTCCAGGTTGTGAGCTGGGCCAATCGTTTTATGTGGGGCCTGTGGAATTCGGAGTGACCTGAATACTAATGACAATAACGCCATGTTTCGCCACCCTTCATTCGACGGCAAGGATACCCAGAAAAACTAATATGTAATGCCTGACGTCGTGCGGCAAATTTTCCACCAAGACAATAAACCTACATATAATTGTCAGATATCATGTAAAGAGGGCGGGCCTGGGAGATTAACAGTCCACGAGCAGAATCCTATCATGTACAAATATGAAATTGTCATTAACCCCAAACGTCATGTAAAATCACATCAAATGAGTCTCAGTCAAGTAAATACAATACAATTCCCTTACTGTGAATATTTCGTGTTACATGCAGTGGAAGTGGATCAATTAACCGATTTATCGTTATCGTCATTACACCTTAAATCCACTCGGCGCTTACGAATTTTTTCGTCGTTTACTAATCAATAGCGACCTGAATAGATCAAGGATAACGGCACAAATACTATTTTATCACTCTATATTTTGAAACAACTTAAAATGTTTTTGTATCCCGAGCATAGCAACACTTTATCACATGCTGCGCATCATATGTCGGTTTGCTAAAACATACACATAGTTTTCCATTTCTGTTTTCTCCAGGCGATTGTTTAACAAGACACAGACAAGCGGGAGGCAAGGGGCTGTCCACTGTCCACTACTCCGTTTAACGGGTTTTATGCTGGCGTTACATAAATATCTTTTTTGCCTACTAGTTACGTCAGATTAAATAATCGACGGATTTTTCACGGCCTCAAAATTAGCTCCAAATAGGCAGCTAGGTACTTACTTTGCGGCTTATCTGTTGTTACAGAAATCATACCATGTACTCTTGCTCAGACAGTTCCGAAAATGCCTCACTTGTTGTAGATATTGGTGAAATCTTTGGAAAGTTATTCATATGCCTAACTCTGTGTTCTCTAACAATGTGGAAAAGATCATAAATACATGGAATTAACGGCGCAGACACTCTTGAAACACTGAAATATCCTTTGCAAACAGTAATTTGGGATTGTGTTGGGATATTGTGGGTATAGGTAGGCATGTGGGGATTGCGGGACAATGCCCGATTTCGAATTTTCTTTGTGGGGATAATATAGGTTTTGTGTGGGACAGCTGTCCGCAGGTTTACGAATTTACTGTATAGGGTCCGAGTTGCGTACGTGTACGTATCACAATTTTGCCTAATTACGGAGCAGTGGGTTTTTGTATCCATACAACCTATACATTTTCTGAAAGCCCTTGATTCAAGGAATTCAGATAAATAAATAACTTTCTCGAATTTATTACAAGAATCGATTTTTTACAGATAAATGATTCATTTAGAAAAGTCCCCTCAAAATCCCGCGCTAATAACTCTATCTGTTTTCATCAAACAAACTTGCTTTTTTGGAATAATGAACTTTACCGTTTGAATAAAAATAGGTTGCCTCAGTTTTTTTAGTTAGGACCTAGAAGTTATTTTATCGTCGTGCAAATTTGAAATCTTGAAAAAATCTACAAAAACTCGACCCCTCTTCACTAAATCATAAATAATTCATGAACAGGGCCGAACTTATAAAATTTGAGGCAGGCTATTGAAGATCTACATGATTGGAATATTGTGGTCAAAGTTCATGTTTGTACATCCAATAACAAGCGAGAAATTAGAACGGGAAAAAACACTTTTTGACGAAAAACTAAACGGAGAAAACGATCAAAAACCAATCAGCACCGTGTTCTCCCGCAATGCTGTGACCGCTTGAGTAGATGTCAAACACTTCACGACAAGAAAGGAGAAGACACCGATCAAATGCGCTGAGTAGCCTGCCATGATTTTTTAATTGTCCAAGAACTGTCGAAGTTTGTCATAAAATAGTGTGAACTCACAGTAAGCTGAACAGGCGGTTAGGCTCTATTGCAGTAGTCGCCTCAACGATCGATATAACAGCCAGTGTTATTGGATGGAATATTATACAGGCTAAATGGACATACTTGTTTTATAGCCAATCAAATACTCTGTTATAAGAAGTCTTAGTTGCAGAGCAAGGAGACATATCTTTTCTTACAAAAACATAGTCCACTAATTCACGTGTAGTGTGAACAAAAACAAGGTAAAAGATACGACTGGTTTCAAAATGTAGGATTTCGCTGTATTTATCTAAATATCAAATTGTTTATGTTGTTCCGGCTTTATTATAATTATTTGACGGACAAAGTAAGTTTTAGGCCTACATTGTTTATCAAGATTGTGCCGTAAACGTCCTTTTTATGTCACAAATCGTAACCTGTTTCAATTCAATGCCATTAATCTCCGTCAGGAAGATGATACAACGTAGAAAACGGAAGTTAAAACCAAAAGTTAGCTCCCCTAGGCGGAGAGTTGTCCGCCCCTAGGAGAGCCTCCCATTCACTCCAGTGCATTACTATAAAGGTGTCTGCACAAACCATTCTCGTCCTCTATTCTCTGTTGTACCTCGACCAGTACACAAGAAGGAAGTGTTTATACAACCTGGGTTGTTGTTGTAACGACCCGCGTATCCTTATCGGTTTTGGAATTGTGTTATTTCTTGTCGGAAATTCTTTCATTATTGTCGGAAATTCTTTCATTAGTTTTGTCTGAGTTTCCGATATCTAATGCATGTAATTCGTGTGGGAATTGTTGGTCCAGTTTGGACTCTCACACGGTTTGTTTTTCTTGTAAAGAGTTGTGTTAGCGGCGAAGTATTTGCGCCGTGTGTGTATTATGAGCCCGTTAGCATGGGGAAATTATATATCCAGGCTAGACGGGTTTTTACCTTTTACTGGCCTCTGACGATCCGACCCTTTCGGAAATCGACAGACGCTTGTTGGAATTTGCTCTTGTTAGATGTCATGAATGCTTTAAATGTTGCCCTTAGAAAGCAGATCTTGCCCGCCTTTGTAAATATTCCATAGCGGGAACGAGTTTTCTCAGCCTTGAGCATGTACAGGTCTGGCTATGTTAGCATGAATTGACACAGCCAAACCGGTTTTTCTTTGTCTAATTCAACAAAGATTTTCCTTGCCTGAGCAGTCTTTTGTTCTCGTCGGACAAAAGATTGCAGTGGTTTTTCCACTGAACGAAATGAACCTCCTGTTGATTTCTCCTTTGCGGGTGAATCTTAAACGCAGTTCTAAATCCATGTTATCTCGTTTTAGGGTCGGTCGTTTGGACCTACCTTTGAGTGTCAAAATTTGCGTTTCCGTCTATCCAGGAATCAGCGACTCTATATCGTAAACGTCTTGTTACTTCAATTTTAGACGATTGGGTTTTATCCTGGGTGTGAGACCCCGCATTCTGTTTTTCACAGGTTGTCGTAGCTTTCGTCCACCGGGGAATTTCTAGTATCTTATATAGGTCACCACGTGGTCTGTCTTCAAAATGTTTGGGCAAATCTTTAGACTTCACATGGTTTGTTTTTCCCCATCTGACATGTGTTTATTGGCTCGTACGTCGCTAAGTTTATTGGCTCTGGTCGGAGTTTTTCAAAATTTTTATCTTGAAATTATTGCCCGACAATATTTTCTAAAAGTCAATATAAATCTTAGGCTTATCTGATAACTCAGCCCTGCGGGATGGAGTCCATGTTTATTCAATATCGCGTCTCCTTTCGTACTACAAGTACCCGCTGTGATTTTGTTGTGGGGCGTCCTCGTTAATTTTTGCTTAAATCTGTGACAGATTTAGATTCATCTTATTGTATAAAACACCTCTTCGAGGCCGTATACAAATTTAACTGGAGGAATACCAATAAACAATCAAAATCAACATATTATTCCAGCTGTTTAGGCCTAATTCTCTGTCGCAATGCGTCACGATAGGAGTTGTTTCCCTTGGAGTCTGCCTTTCAGTGCGGAGCTTTGAAGGCCGATTGTGATCTCTACAATAAACGAATAGGTTTGGTTTCGTTGATTCATGAATTTATGCTTTGAGTTTGTGTTGATCTCAAGTAGGGCTGTAATTGGTATCCTCTTCGGCGGGGGTTTTTCATAATTCTTCCCGCCGAAGAGTTTTGATAATTCATTTGCAGCCGTAAATTTTTCATGTTGTTGTTGTTGCTTCTGTTCGGTCTCGCATTTTTGGTAGGATCATTTTTCATACATTCAGTACCTTGGGCCTACCAAAATGTAATCTCTTGTTATCAAGTATTATTACGTTGATTTTGATATCCTATGTTCAAGAGAGACCTTACGGAGGTTTTATGTCTTTCAAACTGACATAAATATGAAGCATGATTGTTGCGTTTGTGTTACGTAACCACATGTCAACCCCTTTCTATTTCGACCCTGAGTCGCATCTTAATGAGCTTCTTTTCTAATCTCTTTATGGAATTAAGGGTATGACGAACAACAATGAGATCACGTGTGGGTTTACGTGAGTGAAAGTGTGATATCCTTGAAACACAATTGTCTGATGATTACATGAGTAAATCTATTCATCCAATCACCCTTGTTTATTATGAAAGTGTGATATCCTTGAAACACAATTGTCTGATGATTTCATGAGTAAATCTATTCATCCATTCACACTTGTTTATTATGAAAGTGATATCCTTGAAACACAATTGTCTGATGATTACATGAGTAAATCTATTCATCCATTTCACCCTTGTTTATTATGAAAGTGTGATATCCTTGAAACACAATTGTCTGATGATTACATGAGTAAATCTATTCTTGAGTAAACTCATTCATCCACTCAACCTCGTTTATTGTGAAACTGTGATATTCTTGAAACACAATTGTCGGATTATTACATTGTGATTTTTGTTTCACACCAAGTTGGTTCCATCTGTATACTGTTTGATGCTTATAATTCAGATGGAGTTATGCACTAATTTTAATTTCTTCCCTATGTGAAAATTTAAAGTTACGAGCATGAGTGGGAAAGTATTGGCCGGCAAGGATCAAGCCTAATGACTCGTAAGTCGTGAAGTCTTCTATGGTTTCTTCTACCAGGTATGTATTACTGGTTCAGTCTACTGGAGCATCTAACTGCTGTTTGTAATGTTTTTACTGCTCTTCTCGACAAATTGTTCATGCTAGGTCATTTCAAATTCTAAATTTTGAATAACCTCATTTTCCTGCCGGCGAGAGACTTTAAATGTATTTCCTCTCTTCGGGAATTTTAAATTCTTTTTGGATCTTTCTTGGTTACCTGGAAAAATTCTTTGTTCTGAATGTTGGTTGTGTGACTATTTGGTTATTAATAGTAACATTTTTGTAAATGTTTAATATTCTCTCCATATAAATCTCCAGTACTGTATTTCATGTACAGGAGACAAATTACATCGGGAGAGATCATAATGTAACCATCTTCACTGACACATTTTCATATTCACTGACACAAAGATCCAAGATCCCATTTACCTCTTTGAGCTTACATTGGGTGATTAACGCTACAGGCATTTAATGTGTTCATCTCTACTGCGTTTTAAGAGAAGGAAAATTATTACAATCGACTACGGGGTTACTGTTTGCAACGCCCCTCTGTTACGTCGTGTACTGTTACAAGTTTGTATCCTGCTCCATTATGAGTATGTATATTCATTAAGTGGTTGTGAATGAGGAAATCACTACGTTGTTTATCATATACAACGTTTCACATTACGCTTTCCTGTTGCATCTTGACATTTTCACTACACCGTCATGTGTCTCTCATACATCTGTGCGTCATTCTCTAACATCGGTTAGACATTTCCGGTACGCCATAACGCCACGGTGGGTGTGAAAGTCCGTTCGTTTGGCGTCAACCTACCACTTGTTTCAATTCTGCTCGGGTTTCTCACATTGTGATTACTCAGGTTCGTTGTTATTCTACAGAGAGAGTTTGGTTCAGACCTTGTTGATTTCCAGGCTTGAGTTCAGAACATCAAGATTGTATTGGGATCAATAGTATTTGTCAAATACTGTTATATGGAATAGGTCTTGGGATTATGGATCTTCTCTGGGGACGACGGCGGGATTGTAAATGACGGACTAGTCACCTTTGAATTGAATTCAGCACAGTGTTGTATTAACACAGAACCATGTTGACTTTATCACTCAAACATTATGTTGGGATCCATTTACCTTAGGATGGTGCTTAAACAACACAATGTCTTCGTGGGGTACTTGGAGACAGTCGGGAAACTGTTTTTTTCCATCAAGTACTTTATTCCTGTTTAGACCATTACACCTTTGGTTAGACTTTGACATTATGGTTCTGTCCTCATCCTTAGGGTTGATTATTATATGTAGGACCTTACGCACTACATCTCTTTTGGGTTCGGTCTCTTCAGCGGATTTATTGGTCCTGGTGCCGAGGACGTGATATCGTTCCCGACTTTTTTCCTCGTAATTGACTTCCTCCTTCACCTTCACCAGGATATGGAGTCTCTATTAGCACCATGGGAGGCTATCTTTCTGCTCTGGCTAGGGTGTTACGGCTTACATTTGGTACTGACATTAACCTCAACGATAATATCTTTGCGCTTATTCACGCGGCATAGAATTAAGCAGGTTTGATTTGGTAACAAATAGGAACATTGTTTATAAATGTTTGCTATTCACACATAAGTCGACCCATATAGATATGAGAGACTGGTGCAAAGTCGTTCATACCTGTGTAGGACCATATAGATACGGGACTTGATGAAAGACTCGCATTACAGTTGTGTGTACTCGCCAAAGATTACCGAAATAAGATATCGTGTGGTTCTGTGTGCTCTGATCATTCCACCTTTTGAACCCTTAAGAGTCCGTGTCTATATGAAGCTGTATCTTATAAGACGGACTTTGTGGCGGCGTTTGCTTTGGCGTCCAGAGTGTTTCTGAACTAAATGCTCTTGTAGATCTCCTATGACCTGGACAGCGGATTGTTCCTGCATTTCTTTTCGGCCCTTTTCCTGAATTTATCGCCAAAAATGAGTCTGTTCGTTCGGGTCCGTACGCTCAACAATCGTACTCCATTCCTGTGTGGTCAGACTTTGTACATGGCCTCGAGGACGATCTTCTGCTATGTCCTTTCGAGCCTTTCGCCACCATCTTACTCGTACCGATCCGTTCACGGTTTTCGGCTACGGTTATTCTGTCCCTTCGCCTGTCAGCAAGGCTTGACATTTAAAAAGCCGCGTAGTTGAAGAAGACCATAAAATAGTCTTATCAATTGGCAGAAGGTAGATATTCCATTGACGCCCCCGCTATGTCTTCTGCTTCTAATGTGATTCGTGCCATCGCTGCGTCATGGCACGTAGGGAAGAACTGACCCCTCCTTGACAATGTCCTGTCTGGTGCCTGATCAATTAACTCCACGTTCACTAATTTCTGTCTGAGTGGTATGACAGTGCAATCAATAGTGTGACCACGCTTGGGCCACTGTGGCTACCCAGCACGTTGTGAGTAATTTCAGAAAAAGAGGGGGGGGCGGCAAAATTGTCACCCTCGCAGCAAGACAGCCAGCTTGCTGTATCATCTCATCTCATCTCAGACATATTGTTATCATTACATATATTATATGATAAAGGCATCTCAGAAGGTAGAAATAAGTCAGTTGACCGGCCATGGATTTTATAATTACCAATGAAGGCCTGACACTAGGATAGGGTTTACTCCTAACTGCAAATTTTGCTTGTGTCTTCCAGAAACTGACTCCCTTCTAGATGTCTCAGCTGGGTCCCTGGCCAGTCTTCTCAAAAGAACACCTGCTCCAGTCCTAGGGTCAACATTAGTGACGCAAGTACAGAGGGTTGACGGCGAGCTTCGGGACCCAGGGAACTTGCACGGCAATTCCAACGTGTTCTTCTCATCTCTCCAAGAATGGTGAATTGTCCTGAGGGTGCTTGTTTTACTGAGAGTGGTGTGGTCTTGGTGGCCCTCTAAGTTGGAGTGTCCCTCAGAATACTTATGGTCAGACCAAGTATCGCCCTGTATGTTCAAGGCTTGGGTTAGAGAGTACCATCCCAGTATCATACAGTGCCTACCAAGAGGACCTATCTAAGCGGCCGAAGGCACACGAGGAATAATCTTGGTTGGATTGCTGTACCACACCACGAGCACAGCTTCATGGATGGAGACAATCAGAAGATAAGTAAACTGTATCAGTTTCTCCAATTACTCTATGCATTTATGACCAGAGTTAATTTGTTGAGTATTAATGTCTCGATTTGATATCCATGTCTGTGTCATTCCAGCGATTACTAGTCTGCTATGGGAGTTACCACAAGGCCGAGATTCCCTCCTCCATATGTTGGTACTGTGGCATTGAATTGAAACAGGTTACGATTTGTGACATAAAAAGTAAACATTTATAAACAATGTTTCTATTTATTAACAAATCAAACCTGTTTCAATTTGATTGTCCCTCCCTCCGTCCCCTCATGCCGGCCTCAAACACTACGGGTCTCGGTAATTACAATGAGAATAGAGGACGAGAATGGTTTGTGCAGACACCTTTATAGTAATGCACTGGAGTGAATGGGAGGCTCTCCTAGGGGCGGACAACTCTCCGCCTAGGGGAGCTAACTTTTGGTTTTAACTTCCGTTTTCTACGTTGTATCATCTTCCTGAGGGAGATTAATGGCATTGAATTGAAACAGGTTTGATTTGTTAATAAATAGAAACATTGTTTATAAATGTTTACTGTTCAAACTTCATTTACACATTCGAGGATGTTATGTTAAGTGAGCCAATTAGTAAAACACTTCTTTGGTCGTGGACCACAACACACAGTCTTCGCCCTGAGCGTGAGTATTAGTTATACGTCGCCCTTCCGGGGTAATACGGGATGAGATTTGGTTTCTCTCGCCATATTTTTCCGAGGCGCAGCCGAGGAAAAATATGGCGAGAGAAACCAAATCGAATCCCGTATTACCCCGGAAGGGCGATGTATAACGAATTTATCATATCTCAGAGCATTAAGAATCACTTTGGACTTCAAGGCCGACATAATGGAACGGACTTCGATCGGACTTGCACTGGTTTCAGAACGATCCACAGCATGCACCGGAAAAAATGAACACAAAGACAAATGTATCATTTTTACAATCCTCATCTTTAAAACGTACTAAGGGAGGAGCAAAGATAACGATAACATATACTGTAATCCGTGAACAATGAACCCGGTTTCCGTGTGAAATACCGGTGGGCTTCGGTGATAAAGAATGAACAATCTAACTTCAAATTCAGCTTCATCTCTTATGTTCTATTCTGAAAATCAGAAACGTATAAAATACTGGAACATTAAGCTTAATCTCAATTTCATATTTAATATTTAATAGCCATCGACGAGTATAATATCTAGATTATATACCTTTTGTTAATAAATACATCGAAAGACCCGTTCCGGATTCACATCTGTTGCGTGGATATGTAAGTTTCAAATACACGTGTGAACTGTTACATTTCCATTCTGTCTATAATTCAACACCGTGTCACTCGACAGTGTCACTTGTGTCATGTTTCCATAACATCACACAGGAGAAGGACCAACATGAACTGACTTAAATTTACAGTTCGAGAGAAAAATCGGAAAAATCAAACTGTCCTGCACAATTTGGCAGAAGTATAGGTATTTGCTTCATTTTCGCACGATGATGTTGATTGCATTTATTGTGTAGTTATTGAACATTGGCGCTGAGGGATTTGCGGCGACCAGGATAGCTGTGGGAATGTCACACGATGTGGGCGGGACAGCGGTGCTGTCGAATTCACAAAACAGCTGATTAAGATCAAAATCAAAGTCGTCGGCATGGCCTTCTGCTCGTACATCCTGGGTGTGTAACACGGCCGACGTGGCATCATTTGACGTGGGTGCAGGGTACTGAGAAGATGATGTCACAGTTTCTGCAGGATGGGGTTTGACAAGAACATTTACTGGAAGTGTATGCGTACCGGTATTCGTCTTTCGGGTTGAACCCATCGTGTCAGGAAAGGCTACTGACGCAACCGTGTGACCCATTTGCAGTTTCTTGCCATCACTTACTCGCTGGTAAACCGACAGCGACGAGACAGATCTGTGACCGGTGACAGCCATTATTTGAGATGCTGAATAGTTGTTTCTACCAAGGATGGTGATGCCGGTTGCTCGTATACTGTGGTTAGTGTATGGTTCAGAAAGTTTCAGACGAGTGCCCAGGTTGGTCATGAAGGCTGCCAAGCGGTGTTTCCCAATAGGTTTGTTATAATACCAAACTTTATCGTCGTCGAGGAAACTATCAACCGGGTACTGCCACAAGCGATCACATTTCGGATGGAGTTTGGAGATATAACTTTCGAATGAAGCAACAGGACAGAACGGGGAACCTTCTTCTTCAGGCATGAATCCGGTAACACCCTCTTTTTGCTGGGCCCGGCGATTTTTTGTGAGTTCATCCTCCTTTTTTTTCACATACCTCTGCCCAGTTTTCGGGTCCCGCTTGATGATGAATGTGTTTTTTGTCATCTTTTCCATATTCTCCACTCCCCTTCTAAAGAAGAACAGACGTACATCGAACTGAACTTTATTTGCAAGCCCAGTTGGGGTTTTTGGGGACATGAGAACAGACTTGTAGAGTTTACAACGATCGGACTCGTTTATGGGCTCATAATGATCGGTGTCGCCTTTTCCAGATGCCTTCAACTCTGCAAGTGCGGTTTTGAAGCACTCGTTGGCTTCATTAAACTCCGAATTTCTAATCAAATCAAAAGTTTTCAAATACGGTGGGGCCTTCAGGTAACGATTCAGAGAATGTCGAAAGTTTTCGAGAGTGGATGTTTTGTACAATTCTCCGTCTTGTTTTCGGGCATCCAAATAAAAATGACTGAGTACCTCTGCTAACCTCTCGGCCGAGAATCCTTCGAATTCTTCACTCTGTCCCTTCTCTTTCAGGTAATACTTCAAAGTTCTGGCGGACGCTTTGTTCGATTTTTTTGTGTTGCTGGGAATAATATTAGCCCGCTTTTCAACAACTTCATCGTCCGTGTGAGACGCGAAACGTTTGCCTGATTCAGCCATTTTGTTTAGCAGACGATGGAATCTAGTGAACACCTGTTCGTTGCCCTTGGCGACGGGGGTATACGATATATATTCGACCAGCAAGTTGACAATACAGCATCACACATGAGGTCTGTCAGCCAATCAAAAGTCTACATGCTTCTCTGAGATATGATAATAATCCTTATACCCCGCTGTGTGCGCGAAGTTCGCCTGGTTGAGCCTTACCTTCTGCAATACGAATGGTTTGAGTTTTAAAAGTCCTGTGTTTTTTTTACTACAATGCACTAATTTTCATAATTTCTTATTTCCCCTACTTGTAGGTTTGACTGTGTACTCTGGTATAAGACAAAAAAAAACAAAAATCGAGATTTTGAAGCTTCAACCCGATACACTAACCTTAAGATAAATGTGGGGATTGTGTCGGGTAAATAGTCGACAGAGTGGAAAAGTTCTAGTTACAAGCGTCTAGTCCGTCATCCATAATTCAACCGTCGTCCTGTAAAGAATATCCGCGTCCATAATCCAAAGACCTTTTCCATATTCCATATAACAGTATCAGCACCAAATTGAAAAGGACAATCACAGTATACATAAAAATAGGCTAGTTAAACATAAACATAGGCTAGGTCCACGTGGGGATTATGTAGGGCACATTTTTTATCTGTGGTTGTATTCGAAGTCCAAAGTGGGATTAATGTGGGGAAAATGGTCTTCGGTGTTTGTCAACAGAGACGTGTGTCGTGATTCGGTCAGGCAGTCTACGTTCGCAAAGAGTCTTATGTGGGCAGGGTGCAGGGCAAACCGCCCTCTGAAAATAGTCTAAGATGAATGTGGAGATTATGCAGGGCTGAATTCACAAGTGCTGGAATTTCAAGTTAGATGTGGGGATCAAGTGGGGCAATAATTTTTCAGTTTTCAAAGCTTGAGTTCAATGGGAGGTTTTGTGAGAACAAATATTCTTTCACGAATAGCCTACGACAACAGTGGGGATTTAGTGAAGCGGAATTTTATTCATGTATACACCTGGAAAAAAGTTAAGCACCCCCTAATATGATGACTAATTACACACCAATGTTAAGGTTTAGCCTGTGTCTGGTGGTAGGTATGATAATAATGATGATCAAACAAATGGTGGCGAACGTCCTTCATGGAAAGTGACACGAAATAAATATCATGAGAAGCATGTGGAAAAGGGAACCCACGAATGTTCCCAAATGCAGTTTGTGCACTCCCCATATTTCGGTATTAAATGTGCATGGGTTGCAATATTCAATCATTATCTGTCGCCATGGCACGAAGAAGGATATCAGATGCACAGAGATGGCAAATTATTGGTATGCATTCAACCGGTATGTCCTTTAAAGCAATTGGTCGTCAACTCAATATCCACTCACAGTTAACAGCCGTTTGGTGAGGAAACACAGGCAAACCAATGAGGTGAAGGACCGTCCACGTTCCGGACGACCCCGGATGACATCACAACGTCAAGACAGGGCAATTCTGAAGCTAATTCGACGAGATCCATTCGCTACAAGTACTGTTCTGAAGAACCTCTGATTACCAAATCGCCGTTTCTCCACGAGAACAGTCAGGAATCGCCTACGAAGTGCTAGGTATCGGTCCAGAAGGGTCATCAAACGTCCTCTCCTGAGTGATCATCACCAACGAGCACGTTTGGCTTGGTGTATGGCACGACACCGCTGGAAGCTGAGGAGTTGGCGAAGAATTCATTGGTCGGATGAAAGCCGGTTCCTTGTTCATGTAACCGATGGACGCGTGAGAGTTTGGAGGCAGCCAAATACAGCCTATACACCAAGAAACATCAAACCGACAGTTGCCTTTGGTGGCGGTTCAGTAATGGTGTGGGGCTGTGCCTCTCATGACTGTAAGCTTGACATGGTAACAATACGTGGGAATCTGAATGGCGATCAGTACATCCGGGATGTCCTTGTCCCAGTTGTCTTCTCCCATTTTGATAACCATCCTCTTGCTACCAGACCTGTGTTTATGGATGACAATGCTAGACTGCAGCGTTCACGTGCAGTGACAGCATTCATTCAGAATAATGCAGTGACTCATCTTCCTTGGCCCGCCATGAGTCCTGATCTGAATCCTCTGGAGCATATTTGGGACATTCTTGGGCGTCGAATACAAGCACGTGAGCATCCAGTACAAAATCTGCGTGAGTTGGAAGCAGCTTTGCACCAGGAATGGCGACAGGTTCCCATGCAACGGATACGACGATTGACTGAGGGATGCGACGCCGGGTAGGGGCAGTTATTCAGGCACGTGGAGGATACACCAGATATTGAATTGGAAAACTTTCCCTTGTTACAAATTACTTTTTTTTATCCATTCATATCCAAACCATGTTGCCTGGTTGACTCTCCAGCTCCATACCTGTAACGGGTATCATTTTGAGCTCAAACAGTTACTTTTTTGGACCAGTGCTATCATTAAAATGATAAAGAAAACTGTCATTATTGTGTTTTCTTGTAGCCAGAACATGGCCTTACATGATAGCATGCAGTTTTACAAACTTACTGTGCGTGTACACCTCTGATATCGACCAATACATATACCATTGTAAATGTTCATGGGGGTGCTTAACTTTTTTCCAGGTGTATATATAGATTGAGATACATATGGGGATCATGCAGGCAGACTTGGAACTCTGCTTTGGGTTAGATCAATTGGGTTCACATTTCAAGACGGATTTAGATATAGATAGATAGTTTGTTGCATGAATTGTGCCCCATAAGGGCTAAAACGCATAGATACATACATACATGTACACACATACATACATACATACATACATACATACATACAAAATATACAGACATAACATAATATACACAGTAAAATAATTGATAGGGTACACATACTAAAATACCTCATTAAAAACTTGATGGCGGATAATCTTATTTTGCTTGCTTATTGGCACGGATATATATTAATATGTTACAGCTTTACACAATGGTAATGTTATGCAGTATTCAATTATCAGTAGTACTGAAGCAGTCATATACAAATTTTGCTACATTTTTGGCAATTATTTTGTCTGAACAACTTAACAGTTCTATAAAAAGATCATCGTTTGATATATCGGATGTAACAGATGCCTCAATATTCTTCAACAATATATTCCGATGTGCATTAAAAGCAGTACAACACAATAGGAAGTGTTTTTCATCCCCAATTACCTGACAAATTGTACACAGTCTGTCACATCTGGGAGTCTTGGTATACCTGCCAATTTCTATTGGTAGTCGATGTGCACTAATTCTTAATTTTGTTAGTGCTGATCGATGTTTATAGTTGTTCACTGATAACAAAATATTCTCGAAACAGGGGTATTTTTTCACCATCTTATAAGTATCGAGTTTGCTGGACATATTTAATTGTTCTTTCAAAGTGCAGACAAATTTCTCTTCAAGCTGTTTTTTAATGTACTTATTTGTAGCATTAGGGATTTTACACCCAAGATTTTCCCAGATATGATAAGAATTTGTATCCTTAAGTACATTTTTGATATACCCGGCCCAGTTATTACAGTTATTGACTCTATGGTCCTCACTCTGCTCAATGAATGCCTTATACAAAAGCGAGTCTGGATAAGATTGAAGAATATGGCTCAAGTAATTGACACTGTTTAAAATAGCCTTTATCTTAAGAGGTGATCTCCCCAGTTCACCCAGAGTAGCCAGGTTCACTGCCTTTGAGTGAACCCCAAGGATACTCTTACAAAATTTAATATGAACACTCTCAGTGTCATTTGCCAGCTTGTTTACATCCGTGGATACATTTAGGTACCCAATCCATACTTCGGATCCATGATTAAGGATAGGTTGAACCATGGAGTCAAATAACTTACAGGACAGTTCTGGTCTGATGCCATTGAGGTTAAGTGCATGTCTAATTGCATACAATGCTTTGCTTGCTCTACATGCCAAGTTTGAAATGGCCATATTAAATTTGCCATTGTTATGAATGACTAGCCCTAAGTATTTGTATGAGGTTACATTTTCCAGTTTTTCACTTCCAATTGTGAAACATGGATTCTCCTTCTTGCTTTGACCGAAGATCAATATTTTAGATTTTGATTTATTAACGGAGAGTCCCCATTTTTCAACATAGCTATGGAACTTGTCAAGCTTGGCCTGTAGATCACATTTACTAAGTGACAGTAACACAATATCATCAGCATAAGCTAGGCTATGTATGGGTGTATCCCATAAGACAGGAGAGTTATCAGTTTTCACATCACTTAATAAGTCATTTATAAATATTTTAAATAACAATGGGCTTAGTACGCTACCTTGATGGATCCCTCTTGATATTGGAAAAGCCTTACTGAGGCCATACTTTGTTTTGACACAAGGCTGACTGACCTGATACATGTTTTTAATTATTTTGATATACTAGTAGCGTGTGTGTGTGTGGAGGGCGGGGGGCGTTGGGTAATTTCAAGAGTACAATTCTCCTGTGTTGATTATCATGTTTAATACTTTAGCTGCTCTTTAAATGCTCTACTAATTATTGCCTGAATATGTACGCGAAAATAACCAATATCCTCTCAGAAACAACCTAAATTAAGACACATTAAGATGCAGAGGTAACCAATACTACCGGTCGTTTATCCCATTTGGAATCCGCCCATGGAACGACATTGCTTTGCATATTCGTTCGTCCCCCAACTTAAAATGTTCTCTCGGAACTGTAACAATGGACATAATGTGGGCAAGCATTTCTACCTTGGAGAACGAAAATTTCAAATTATACACTCTCGCATGAGACTAGGATGCAGTCTACTTAAGGCTGATATGTACAATCAACACATATCTGAATATTCAGCCTGCTCCTGTGGTAATGCGTATGAAACTGCATACCATTTTTTCTTCGTTTGCCCATTATATAATACAATTATTTCATGAAACTGGCATTGACTGTGATATTCATACCGTGCTCTTTGATGACTCGTATAAAAACCTCGATTATAACAGCAATATTATCTCATTTGTCCACGACTACATCAGACGAACTGGTCGCTTTTAAATATATGTTTTATTAATTTATTATTTTCTCAGGGCTTATCACACTTGTGAATAGCATGGCGTATGTAATTTTTCTTTTTTCTTGTATATATGCACGCTCTGCCTGTCTATTCTTTTGTATATACTGTAGCATTCACTACCGACTATCGCCAAATCAGTACTTATCACTACAATTACTACACACTTGACCTAACCACTGTGTCATTTATGAATAAATCTTCTGTATGTGGGGAGAGGGGTTTATATAGGCTTTGCCTGTTCCTCAATCCCCTTTTCCATCATGTTTACACTATGGAAATAAAATACTGTTTAAACTAATACTTTAGCATTACATCCCCAAAGAAGTAAGCGTTTGTGCTGATGGGGAAGGATGTGCTTTACCGATGTTGCATTAATCTCATTATTTGAGTTTCGAATTACATCTTCTGCTATTTAAACGAGAGTCCATATGACTTCCAAATACGTCCACACATTAGGTATTTAAGCTATTTATTGACTTAGTTCTTTCAGTGGGATCTTTGCTTTTGATGTAGCTATAGTCACATGATTGCGAGACATCATAATAAAACACCATTTCCTTATTTTGAGATTACACTCTCTTAGTATAGCACAGATTCTAGTGCTGAAAATTGATAAGAGTTTCATGCGAGATTCGAAACTCCGAACACCAGAGTAAGGCACCTAACCACCAAAACTATATGTCGGCGATCTAAACTCCAGTGCCAACGGCAGGCCTCCCACAAAAATAGGAGGAAGCATCTGCTACCTTCTTTTTTTCGTGTAAGACTCGCTGACCGAGTGGTTTACATCGCCGACATATAGTGCTGGCGGTTTGCTTCAGCCAACGGACCTCCCACAAAAATAGGACTCCCATTTGTGTGGAGGTCAGTTGGTCGAGTTGTTTTTTAGATCGCATACAAAGAGTGCTGGCGGTTGGGTGCCTTACTCTAGTTGTCGACGGTTCGAATCCCGCATGGGACTTGACCGATTTTCAGCACTAGAGTCTGTGCTATACTAAGATAGTGTACCTTCAAAATAACGAAAATACTATTATACGATCATTTTCTAAATTACAAAAATATCTTCATCATAATGAAACACTGGATCGAAAGCGATGCATCTGTTCAAGTGTTCTGCAAATATTGCATCCTTCGAAACCGATCATTGTTGTCTTCATTCACTCATTTCAGTTCATTCATTTATTTAGCATCCAAGATTAGACATGTTTAAGTGATCATAGATCATCATCACCGTGGTCTGGCCATGTTATGTCAACATGATGTTGGTGCTAATGGTTACACGATATTTAGACGGACAGGTTCCTGATTCAGGTTATGGCGACTCCATTTTATCTCTCTCAGTGTCGTACTGTTGTGTCTTGAAATGTTATTTACAATTTTGTGATCTTCTGAACCTATAAGTAACTCCCTGGAATCTGTTCGGCACGCAATGTTTTATTGGAGATGTCTGTAGGTAAAATAACTATTTGTAAACGAAGTCCATGCAGTTTTCAATGCTAGAACGTTGTGTCTGTTGTCCCTTTCCTCAATTCATTATTAGTACATGCCCTTGTTTGCAGTCAAATGCGGGCCCACCCGTGAGGTCCCGGATGTCAGAAAGGACTAGAAATCTGGAATAAAAACTTTGCCTTCTTCTCTGACGTAAGTCATTGTTTGAGGAAGCCCCTGATAACACTCTACATAAAATAACCTTGATCGAGTTGTTAAAAAATGAAGTCAATACGGCATCAGCAAACTTAGACTTCCGCTTGAGGGTAAATGGTTGAATCGAATTTCTTTTGTACGGTTAGACCGACGATATGGATTTGGTCTTGTAAGGTTTTCCCTCATGCATAATGTATTTTCTTTAAAAAACACACATTTCCTTGATCCCCATCAAAGGATGGAAGAAACTGCTTTTATTTAAAATGTCTTGAATAAATCAGATACTCAATCGGTTGGTCAGCCGTGATCCATGTCCTCCATGTTTTTATGTCAAATGAAATATTCTTAACGAATGCCAGTTACTCGAAATACAGAACATGTTAGCAGGTTCCATTGTGAGAAATCCCTAACGCTATTACATCCGCATGCCTACCAGTGCTTTAATAACGAAGCTGTGTCTCCAGCGATATTGTACACAATAGCGGCGTTTTTTTAAGCCTGTGCGATTTCAAACTTAAGGGGGTTTGTTACTTTTCCATGTGAAGAGAATGAATCTTTAACTAATGAAATTCCAGAGGCTAGACCTCGAATCCAGAGATAAAATCTCAAAGGAGGCTAAATATTCTTATTTTTCCTTTCACATTATAGAAAAATCTAAATTACGCTTAAGGATGTCCGCCGGTGGTAAATCAAAGTAATTAACTTTTTGAATAATGTGTGTTGTTGCATTCATAATTGTGTAATATGAGGAAAAACAAAGAAAAAATATATAGGTTGGTGTGCATTTTTTAACTGTAGGCAACATTAAGTGAACTAACCCATGCTCCCTTTCATAACCCAGAAAACATAGGGAATAGCCCTAGTTTTGAAGCATATTCATGAAAAATTCATATAATTAGTATTTAACTTTTTTTCATATTCTAACTTTTTGCAGATAATCACAATGTGTATCAAAATTTATCAAATTGGATGGATGTTGCTGTGCAAAATTCTCAGCTAGAAGTCTTTTAAAGGAAATCCCTATCTCTTAACCTACGAAAGGGAGATAGGAAAAACAGGCAAAATGGCCGCCAAAGCCAAAAATCACCAGCGGACATCCTTAAATCTGGAAATAACACAATTTGTTCAAATGTGGGCATGTTATTTCGCAAAAAAACGTTTTAAACAAATTCTCTCGTTTTTCAAAATATAAACGGAAATAACATTGAACTGAATAAATGAGCAGGTGCAAGTTTAACTGGTGAACCTTTTGATCTTAATAATTGTGAGACAAGAACAAATTATCAGCTGGCTATGTTATCGTCCTTTCGTGAACATGAAATGTAATAGTTTTTACACCATCGGGTCATTTTTTATCAACCTTTGTAAACAATCAAATAAGACCTACTAATCATAGTAAGGGGTATTCATCGATGAAAAGTTCAATTCATTTACAGATCATTAACCAGGATTAATTGTTCAATTATACGATTTCCATCAGGCTGAATGTTTCCGTGTGAACACCCCGATCCGTCTGACAATGCAAAGGATCGTTCGTGTCATTCTGTGTTCAAAGAAGATCTTTAACTTTCAAATGCAAACAGTTGATGGTAAAGGCCCATGAATAACAGTCAGAAATATTCGTATGTGTGAGAGAATCTAAGAAATAACATAGACATAAATGGAATTTCATTGCTCAGTTAAAATGTGCACTGAATTCACAATTTTACAGATAAAAAAACATGTCCAGTTCTGACAATATAGATTGGTACCAAAATCGCATGTTAATAGATAGGAGAAAACCTCGAAATGTACAGGTAAGCTGGCCATGTTTTTTGATAGATGACTGAAAATTTTGTGACAGTTTTGATGTGAATACTAAGTTCATTATTCATTTTCAGTTGATATGAATTGGAGCGACACGCAAGAGGTGGGGAAAATTGAAGACGTCTGTCGACTAAAATGCAACCATGAAAGCCTCCCTCAGCATCTCACATTCAGACTAGAATACGAAGGATTCTAAGACGTAGCCTTGGTATCTCTGCCGCGCGTTTATTGCAGATGTTCATGTTGAAAATATGAAGTAACCGCCCGGCTGTAAGCACCGGTTTAAGCGGAACAGATACGCAAGCTAGGGAGCCATGATGACAGATCAGTCCATATAAGTAACTCATCTGATGTTAATAGATGACCATCGTGGGTGTCTAATGGAGTAAACGCCTCAACATGGGGTAAACATGGCAAATGCAAGAATACCCAGGAAGGCTAACCTGTAGTGCCCATTTGGCTATACTAGCAGGTTTTTTATACATCGAGTGACTTCCACCAAACGAAAGGTAACGACACCCTTTAACCCTACCAGGCCTGGGGGGGGCCATTATGGCCCCCCTACCAAACTTTCTGCGCTATATACGGAACGACAAAAAATGGAGAGCTGAAACTCCGTGACTTTATAGTTTGTCATATTGGGGTCATTTTGAGCCTATTTGCATGACCCCCCGAGCAGAGGATCATGGGTAAATCCAAGATGGCGGCCACATGGGGGTAGCAGGAAAGTCATATTTTTGTCATATTTCTTCAAAATTTCTGCTTTTTCGCGATGAAAAGTGGGCAAAAACTATTTTATTTGACATCACATTAATATTTACTAATTTATCATGCAGTTTTTGCGGCGAAATTGCAAAAATAAAAAATTCGGAAAATCTGACCGAAAAATCGACCCTGAAAAGTCGTTTTTGGAAATGACGTCACTGTGACGTCATCAAAGCGGCCATCTTGGATTTTTTCACATTTTCTGGTAGAGCTTGACCCAAGGGTATAGTGTGATAAGTTTTAGCCCCCTAGCTCAAGGGGTAAGAAAAATAATTAGGGGGGGCCATTTCGGCCTCCCCCCCAGACCTGGACAGGTCCCAAAAAGCCCAGGCCAGATAGGGTTAAACTCCTAACACCAGGACAATTGAAGTCTAGTTTTAACAGATTCAGTCTTTCTCGTTCACCAAGCACGAATATTATATACTTACAGCTTCTGTGTGAAGCCCGGACTGCCAACCTATAAACTGCAAAGTTGGAATGGCAAGATTCTGCAATAATATTGTATTATATTTGATTAAAATCGTCACAGTCTGCGCATGACGTAGCAAATGCAACCAGGCGATATATGTGTTTTATATACGCAGCTCCTTCTAGAATATTGCTATCCAGAAGTGGGTAGTTAACTATGTAAAAATTGTAATCATGTCTCTTTTCGTAGAGTCGACGCGAGAGAAAGCCCTGGTCATTCTTGTAATGGTATATATCCAGATGTGATGTTATCAGTGGGCTACCAGTAATTTCCTTCCAATGCAGCGAATGATGTGGTATATAACCTTTACAGTGTCATTAATTCAGCTTTTGCTGAATGACAAGTAAAACACTTTGGAATGGATATCTTTTGACAATTTCCGCATGTAGGCGTAATCATACGAGAACAGATATAAGTTTTCCAAAAGTAGGACACAATGTGTACCTAATGAGATACATATACGCTGTTGGTATATCGTATTGCCGAATTTGACATTGTTAATGAGAAATTCAAGCAATTCTATAAACAAAGAAGCATCACAAGGATGATATCCTTTAAGTGCAGTAAAACTGAAGAAAGATTCATGTCTTCTGACATTGACAGATCAGTGACCAGTTTTACTGAACGCCGATATAATTAATGAACTAAGGGGGTGACTGAGGTTCTGATGAGGTATAGTAGCACAGATAGTTGAGAAATACAAATAGATAATGTATACATGGTATGTAACCTTTATCATCCAATTCTTCTGTAAAACGTTCTCGAGCTTTTACGTATCCACATGAATTCGACATTTGAATTCCTTTAAATGGCAACACACTTATTTCCACAAACAATATTTAATCCGGCTTTTGCACTATAGCTAAAGCCGGCTTCGGGCGCCCACTGCACTCCGGTTAGGCTGTCTGCTAAACTGAACATGTGCAGGAGGGAAGGCGGGTATTGTATTTCGCCTCGTTTCGTCAGATATTCTCACTGATGGAGACGTCTTTGGTAGTTTAGATAAGTATAGTCATCAAGTCTTATTTTTACTCGTTTGTACAAGCATAATAAGAGCCGCTTTGTTAACGAATTGGGCAATCAAAGGTCATCGCAGTTCAGCCTGATTAAACCACAGTCCACTAAAAACAATCAGCAGGGGCCAGTTTGTTTGATCAAGTACTGTGAGAAATAATCGGATTATTAGTTAACCCGACTCACATGTAGCTGTTAATGTAGCTGTATGATTATAATGTGATAAACAAGCACCCAACCCGCCTCAGTTGGAACTGCTGGTAGTGTTTCATTATTTTATTTTGAAAAGACACACTGAACAGGAAATTATGGTAGTGTTTCATAATTTTATTGTGAAAAGACACACTGAACAGGAAATTAACGTGCCATATGGCTGCTAACTTCTCTTAAATACTGAGGAAGTAGTTTTTGCACTAATAGCTACTTATTTTTGTACCTTCCCCGGAAATGTGTGACATTGCCATATACAAACACATTGATCAGCTTATAGTCAAATATCCACACAAAGATAAAATCTTATTGCATAAAAGATATCGGCATGACGGCTCTATACTCATGACGACTACAATCGCCCAGCTGAGAATTTCTTTACGATGGCGAATAATGCGAAATTCACATATGAAATTTCGGAAAACGAAGCACTCTACTTGGACGTTTCCGTGTTCAAGGGGAAAAGATACCTCAGCGAATGTATACTGGATGTAAAGTGCTATGCAAAGCCCACTGAAACGTATCAGTTCCTATACATAGAAGCTCGGCACACCCTAAGGAGTGTTTTAAATCTTTCATTACGGGGGAGCTTAAAAGATACATAAGAAACTGCAATTACAAAACAGACTACACTGAAAAGTCGGATTACTTTAAGCTAATGCTAAAAGAGAGAGGATACTCTGCTCATGAATTTGACGCATGTTTCAACTCTGTAAAATTTGAGGATCGCAATATATATCTCAAAAGACAAGGAGAATGCGGAGAACAGGGCATAGCCCAAAAAGGTATATAAAGGCCAGGCGCATACGATTTATAACCACATACCACCCCAAAATGCATTGGCTAAGAAAAGTCCTCAGCAAATACTGGACTTAAATCGGAATAAATAGAAATACCGTTCCATTTACCAACCAGCCGCAAATAAAAACATACGTGAACTTAACAGATCATAGATCTAGAATCATAGATTCTACGAGTTTGCATGGCGTAAGGCTCCCTGAGGATTGGTTTTCCGTTAGTCTTTGATACACAGACTAAAAAATAACCCAAAACTTTGCACATGGAATTACACACTACAAAGGTATTAACCTATTTTACCTAACTATTGGCATTGTCGGAGTCTTGAGTCTTAACCTCCTGACGGTAGGTGTGGCTCCACGGATTAGTTTTATCTGTCCTTTGTTGACAAAGCGGCTCGTTATGCTTGTACAAACGAGTAAAAATAAGGCTTGATGACTATACTTACCTAAACTACCAAAGACGTTTCCATCAGTGAGGAAATCTGACGAAACGAGGCGAAATACAATACCCGCCTTGTTTGCAACCGGTTACTGTTTGCAATCGGTTATGTTTGAAGTCCTACACATGTTCAGTTTAGCAGACAGCCTAACCGGAACAGACCGGAGTTCAGTGGGCAACAGCGCCACCTTGCGGCCGAAGCCGGCATTAGCTAAGGGGCAAAAGCCGGATTGACTCTCGTTAATCGGTTATGTTTGAAATCTCTGCCTTGGGTTTACAAGAGGATCATGCGATTATTCACCGCGGGTGGCTAACGGATGTCGAACTTTCGAGCTTGATTTTTCTGAATATATTCAGGGGCATTTCTGATGGTACTTTTATGTGGCGGTTGTACATTTTGGCAATACACCTGTATCAGGAATTTATCAAGAATCATCGAGAGCAAAGAGCAGAATGAATCAACAGCCGCTTGATCATGTTTCTCCTAGTTCGGTTCTTCCATCCAACAGAGGCGTCGGCATAGCCGAAGATGTTCTTATTATTGGCATAACATTCCATATAAGGGATGAAAGAAAACCTTGCTCGTGGGAGATGTGGATGTACGGACGGTGTGGATTCTGATAATGGCCACTCCAATCGTTAACGATAATGTCTTGGTCCTTTGCGTAAAACAACGGCCTCTTTTGTTGACTTGCTCGAGGCAGGCGATGAGAATTATTCAGTTTGAGGATAGGGTAATCAAAGAGTGTGTGTGATCGCACACGAAAGAAAGATGGATTTTGTTCCTGTATTTGTTCAAACAATTGTCGTCTGGATTTGAATCAATATTTGTTTTTCTCCTATTTTGACTCTGACTGCTTAAACGTTTTTATATGATTTTCTACTCTTGCAAGTATCTCTTCATGGAACGCTTCGCGGTTTCGCACATTGCCAAGTGCATTCGAAGAAATATGAAGGCAATAAATTGTGACTTCTCCCTTTCGACGTATTTCTGCCTAAACTCACTTGTGATGATCCCTGTCATTTACTCGCACTTTTATTACAAGAATGCCAGAGTAAAACTACTCTTTTCAAACAATTCCTTTCGTGCTGAACCGACCAGAGTTTAGTGTCTAGTGATGCTATCACGAGATGCTGATACTGATTCGGTGAAAACATTTGCACCGTTTCTCATTCTTTATTGCATTTATTAGCATTTATATTTATTGATAGTGACCTGCTATATTGTGAGTGTGTTCATACTTCATTACCATCTTGATATATTTCCTCAATTAGTATCGATCATCTCTGCAATTATTGTGCTTCCACCTGTGTCCATGTAAAGCATGGCATTATTCCCTAATGCAGGCGTCACATCCGACAGTCAGATCCGACAGGTATTTTACGGTAGACAATTAGTAACAAATCCAAACATGCAAAAATGAAATGAAGTTGAAGTTTTATTATATCAGGATGTTCTTGTATATTATTATAAAATATTATTGGACCGTTCCATAACGATAGTAGATGGCGGCACACGCTAATTAGCACACACAACTGTCGGTGGTTAAGTTAGGATTTTTCAAACTGAAATTACGCCACTACATGTAGTAGGTGGAAATGGAATCCGTATTTGTTATTCCACATAGGGAGAGGGAGTTCAATGTTGAATATTAACACTGTTTAACATATTACATTTATGGAGGCTCACAGCTCTTAATTTAAACAATTCCTTTAATTGAATTTCCAGAATCGATATATTAGTAAACATGCGAAACATGATGGGACTTCTCAGTAACATATCAGTCGAGCAAAATCTACCGGAAATGATGTAAGGTATCAGAACGGATTTGTGCTCAAAAGCTTCATTTCCTCACATTAATCAATCGATCATATGCGCCATGATTCTATGGAATGAATGCTCCAAGAATAATCAACCCGTTAATGAATTCACAACCACAGTCGGTTTTCAAGACGGGAACTTTTGAAATCTGAAATTAAACGCATTCACTCCTGCTTAATCCGCATTTTCAAACCATCTATGTCGTTCGTTTTACTCGCCGTAACTGCATTGCTTGCACACTGGAAACCAATATTTGCTCAAATTCATTGTCTCTTGCTAGAGACCCTTAGATTATTTCAATTAACATCAAAAGTAGTCTTAACGCCTACTTATCAATGTTTAGGATTTAACAACAGGAAACCTTTTTTTGCCTGGCTGGCATCATCAAGAGTTTTCGAACTTTTTATTCAGTACAGGAAATAATATTCAGTGAACATGTGAAAGTTTCAAAAGTTATTGCCAAAACAAAGTATGAGAAACTTGGTCAATACAATCAAACATTACGAAATTTTAATTTCTAATTTCTATTACCGTCTTCAGTGGTAACCAAATTCACAAAATGACACAAAATCCGCAGTAAATACAAAATTGCAAAAGATCCAGAAGATGGAGTGTTATACATCGTATCTGGAAGTGTGTGGTTTCTGACTTTGAACACTGGTCTCTATGCACGAGTATCCCCCGGGCACAGGATGCAGTGTATCAATATTTCCGTCACACCAAAATAAAGATGGATCCAGTAATGCTACTGGGTCCTGTAGCTTTGCTAGTGTCGCAAACTATAAAGAGCCTCTGGCTTGTGAATGCGTTCGCATGTTTCTTCTTGAAACACAAGTAATGGAGTTCCTCATTGAGTTTCTTGAAATGGATAGAGCACTGTTAAATTCGTTTATCAAATGACATCCAAAGTTATCTACTGTTTTGCAATAATGATCATGATAATCATAGTTTGTCAAGTAGAAATAAACGAGTTTTAAATTATCCAACAAGAACAAGTACTCGTTGTAACAGGGGGAATCGTCTGAGTTAAAAAAACATAAGAATCTAACAATTTATCATGTTTGAAATTTTGCATTCACCCATTGATCCTCGCATGTAGGATTGCACAATGAAAAGTTTCGTTGAAAATGCTATTCTGTACAAAAAGCACCACTGGTATAAAATAACTAGAGATCCACCTGTATATATTGTACACATTCGTTGTGTACCTGGGCTAAAATATTATTCGCAGGATGTGTAGTACATCAAATACTAAAGAATGTGTGTCCACGGGATTTCCCACTTCTCAGGAGATTAAACATATAATATAATAAATAAAAAAATCCCTAGATTCTGTCTCGTCTACATTGAAGTGTTTTCTTGCTTTCCAATCACAATCTGTCTTCCCTGATTTTATGCGCAAAACGCAATGACGTGATGAGGTTCTCGCCAACAAGAAAAATAGCCATCAATTCGTCACATGAATCGAATGAAAATAGTTTTAACATGGCCGCCAATATGGATTCATGACAGTGTTTGGTGTGTCAGTATATTATACGTGTACTAGGGAACTGTGACAAGTGAGTCAGCACGATTTGTAAAATCGGGCGAATAAATTGATCCTGGTCAAAATGATGATCAATGATCACTTAAGCCTGCACAATAAGATGTGATACAAACGTTCAGACAAACTCAACTGAGTGATACCAATGATACTATATTTGCAAAGCACTTCAACATAGATGCATCGCTTTCGTTCTGATGTTTGATGCCTCACAATCATAGGGGATAAATACGTCTAGCATTCATCAGATATCCATTAGGCCTGCTGTTAACGTTACAGGTAAATACTTTTAATCTTTCGTGCCCGTTACTTGTATTTGCGGAAATATCACCGCAGCCAAAACTGAGCGTACACTCACGTGCAGAAAATCAGCATTTGTGTTTGGTTAAGTCAGGGACCGTATAATAAAGCTTTATTTTATGGTCTCTGGTTAAGTAGTTTGACGAACTCAGGATATCCACTTTAATATTCAAATATTCTTCTTCTAATGTTATGCATGTAAAACAGGAATAAAATTGGACAACAATTGATGGTGTCTTATACACGATATAATGTTCAGCGATCTGCATCGGAAAAAATGCACATCGAATGTCATACATGTTGCATTCAATATGGGTTATGTTTTGTAGTCATTCTTCAATGAACAGCTATTCAGTCCCATTCCTTCAACCCTGCCAGTCGGTGGGTGTAATTAAACGCAATATAAAAAGATGATGGAAATACATGCCGGCGTGGAGGCCAAGAATGTCCGGTGGCTAAGAGTGTCCGGCTCTTACAACTGTTGGAGCCATAAAATTCGATATTTCAGCGTCGTTCTCCATCAGCGACTTCTTTTAGAACACATCATTTTTGTCTAAATGATTTGTCATCCATATTACATTTATATATCATTTGTTCTATATCAAAAGTGTATTTAGTAATATTTTTTAGATGGTGGAAAGTCGGTCTGGCATTCCAATATCTACAAATGTACTGTTCGGCTATTAATATTAAATGATTGAATAATTTGTATTTCAACGGTAATACAAACATAATAGTTTCCTTATTCAACATCAGGCCGAGTTTGCACTCTCAGTTCCTGCCATATATTTGTAACATAAATGTAATACAGGAACAAGTATTCAATAGTTCCTCCTCATCCTTACACAATGTACATCTTGAATCTTCAGAAATGTTCACTTGTACTAATAATCGATTTGTTCCCAGGATTCTAGGTATAATCTTATATTGGAAGTTCCACATTTTGGTCTCCATTGTACATGATTTTGCCATTTAGTATCTTTCGTGCCATTTGTTTTCATTGTAATTAGCATATATATGTACTTCAAAATCTCGATCCCATGTAATTTAGGGGCCAGGCTGCCTGGAGCTATAAGATCTCACTACAGCCTCGGTCCTCTATCAATACTAACCGAACACTTTTTGGGTAAGGCGGAGAGAGTAAGTCCTTCTGATTTGATCGATTATTAGCAAGATATACTTCCCATTTTTTAGGAATGTTTCGTATTAGTCTGACACAGTCAGATTTCAGGCTATATTTTAGTTTTAGCTGTTCGAAACTGGAGAATACGCCATCTTCATCCAGGAGGTCTTTTATATAGAGAAGTTTTCTGTCGTACCATTGTTGGATATACAACTTTTGGTCTTTAAAATGAGTATTATTCCATAGCGGCTCATGTAAATTATCCCGATGATTATTCCTAATGTTGATTCTTTTACAATACTGGGTCCACGCTACAATTACATCGTTCCAAAAGGGGTTTCTTATATTTTCCATATCCCTATGTAACGCGCACCCCAATGTCGCAAATCTTAAGAGATTCGAATATATACAGAAGAAATTTTCCCACTTGTAATGATTTTTTAACATTCTTCTGATCCATGTAATTTTTAACGCCTTTGTGAAAGTTTCAACATCTACCATTCTCACCCCTCCTTTGCTGTATTCCTGTATTATAGTCCTCCTTTTAGTTTGGTATGTTTTCCCATTCCATATAAAATTGTAAAATATTTTATTCAATTTTGCTAGATACTCTTTTGGCGGTGATGGGAGATTGGACAGGATATGGGTTACTTTAAATAAAGCTAAACTCTTAATGACCGTTATTTTCCCAAATATTGTAAGGTTTCTTTTTCTCTAAATATTAAACATGAGCTCAGTTTTATTGATTTTTTCTTAATTAATGATGTAGTGTATTTCACTCCTAAAATTGTGAATGAGCTAGCATTCCAGTTCAGCATAGCCCCCTTATATAACACTGTGCCCTGGTTAAAAAGCAAAATTATTTGTTTAGAAAAGCGATCTGAACAGGTGTAATTGCTGGTATATACTGCTTGCTCTGTGAACTGGGGACTACATTTGGGTATTCCTCAGTATAATGGCGCATTCGCAAGTGCATTTGTCTTAAAATTGCGTAAAATATCCATGTGATAAACACATTTCACTATAGTTATAATAATTATAACTTTCTATGCCACAGGTTACTCAGGTTGTTCTCACCTTTTACTATATTCCCCAATCGTTTTTTGTAGTTTGAATTCGATTGGAAAACAAATTGCAGACCGGAAAAAACATTTGGGTCAAGCTATCGCGATTCATTCCTTGAGAGAGAGAGACGGAGAGAGAGAACCCGACTTGTATCTTGGAGAATCGTGACTTTGAGTAATTTTGAACCAAAATCGCGATTGGATCTCGAACACAGCATATATGGTGACAATGGGAGCAGTGGATTAGTTTTATAGTCATTGTTGATCTATTCAGAATTTCCTACTAAAATGTAAGCGAAAAAGCCAAAAACAACAAAATGCCCAATTCCAAAGTTCAGTCGACGCTGTTTTCTCTGTTTGAAATGTGCAGAAATATTTTTGGTTTGCAGACGTTAGTGCAAAAGAGTTTCTCTCTGGGAAACTCCAAGTTTCCTTTTCTCTGTCTTGCCACATTCTATTCGCCGAATCCTCTCCTTAATATTTCAGCTGCATTAGTGTATCTTGGAGAATCGTTATCCCATGAAAACATTAATTAATACGCTTCATCAAAAGAAAACGTAACAAGTCGGCTGAAAAACATGGAAATAGCTATTTCTGTTGAAAGAAAGCCATTTTGGAGATTCCAATATATCTTGCTTCTAGGATTGAGCAAATAGGCTCAATGTGATGGACGAGCATGTCAAAACATTTCAACAGTCGGTCAATGTTACTGTGGAGATACTGTGTAAAACATAGTGAAGGTGTCATATCACCCCACACCTAGATCAGATAATGTTAAATATGGCTGCTCTAACCGAATTCGATTGCGCCAATTTCATGGTTTTTCTTGTTATATGGGATTCCCTTGACACATCTGGATAGGTAATCTTCTTTAATCACACAATTCTCACTGATTATATGGTTAAATTGCTTCACAAAATCAGTTTTGGAGAGTGGATGTCAGAGACCATCAACATTGGGCGGTTGGATGTCGGATCTGACATCATGTGAACTAAAGTGTTAATTGTCTCGGAGGCAGGTGACTTCGACTAGAATTCTAACTACCAAGCTTTCAGCATAATTATTTGTGACATTCAACTAAAGGTATTGATAGGATCAGTTGTGGCTATTTGGAATCAATTGAAGTTTGGTCTGTTTTCGTCAACGCTGCGCGAGGAGCCTTCCCGAACCGTATACCTCAGTCCCGCGTGGCCAGGTCACCATGGTCTGAGAGTTCGGCAAAGAGCCATATTTGGAGGTTAAATGCCAGAGTAAAAAAAAAAAACATTGTTGAACGGGTTGGTTATATGAACTTGGTTTCAGTCACCATTCGCAACCAGAATTTTAAAATACCCACATCAGGAAACATTTCCTGCCAACAATATCTGACCGAATCCAGCTGAGAAATGTTAGATAAATATCCAACCCATGAAATTCTCAAGCACTGGTGTATGGTCGTTTTGACCAATTGAATGCGAAATCTACCCACACTGTCAGGAGGATACGAAAAAATTACTGGTTATCAACCTGACCATCAGCTGCTTGGCCAAACAACGATTACTTTACAGAAAAGTCCTGTTATTAGTTAAATATTCACGTACATTTAACCCAAATAACAGGTTTTTTTACCTGTAAAGTACCCGTTATTTGACTGATAAAAGATCTGGCCGCTTGTTGCCAGTCATTTCAGCAGTAATTTTACTGAATCGGTTTAACAGAGCAGATCTCAATCAAAAGGTCTATTGCGTCGGTCACCCACCGGTTGTTTTCATTCTTCTGAAAACCACAGAATGCAACATCCAATGTCCCTACAGGATAGTTTACAGGAATGGACGAGTTCAAAAATCAGACGAGACACTTCCACACTTGGTTTTTACAACTTTTGAAAATTGTCAAAATCTCTTTACGAAACGTTCTTTCCATAAAAGCGTATATGATCGGGTTAATAGCGTGGCTGAGCATATACCAGAAGCCGCATAATAATCTAACACCTCCAGTGTCTCCATGTTTTATTATCTGTGCTCCGATATCTGCGGTATTCTCCTCCATCCTATATACCATTACCACCAGAGAAGGAATCCAGCACAGAAAAAATGCGATGCCAGCAGTCAGAAGGATTTTGGCTGTTCTGGCTTGCCTTTTTTTCTGAGGCATTGGGTGAATGGGTGATGCTACATTTAAAGAGCCTTCCGTCCCACCTGTACTTAAATGACCAAACAGACAAGAGACATGACAATTTAGTGCAGCAGGTTTACGTCCTGAACGTTTCTCTGCATCACTGAGCTCGGAAAGAGTGTTGAGAGCGATGGTCTTGTGTCGGTGTCTGACAGTTAAGGCCACGCGCCAGTAACACCAGACGAAACCAACGACCACTATCAGAAATAGGAGAATGATCAAAGAGTTGAATGTGATCCATCTCGAAGGGTTATACGAGTTATCGCGAAAAATGCAACATTTTTCCTCAATAAACATAGAGATATTTTCGAAGATCAGAGTTGGCAAGGCGTAAACCATCCCCACACCCGTCTCCAAGAAGAAAAAACATCTGGACACTTTAAAGGAAATCCCTGGATGGAGAGGTTTACAGATCTTCACATATCTGTCGATGGCTATCAGAAGTATGGTAATCAGGGAACAAATTGCAATCAGCACCGCGAAAACCCCAAATATCCGTTGTCCTGGAGCGAGTGGTATATGGTCTGTGTTGATAAGTATATATAATGCAGTTGGAATTTGTATGGTACAGGACAAGAAATCGTAAATTGCCAGATGTAGCACTAATTCCCCAAAACTGGTCTTCTTTTGGGATTTGACCTGTATAACGCACACCAATCCATTACCAATAATTCCCAGAAAGGAAACACTGAATAGCAGGAAGAAGGTCAGTATTAAGTTTGCCATATTGTACTTAGGTGTCGTTTGACAGAACACATCACTTGTCAGATTACAGGCAGTATATATAGTACAGACAGTGGTAACGGTACAGACAGCAGAATCATTGAACATATTGACGAATCAGATGTCTTCCTGAACATATGTTAAACCACATCTGTTTGAGTCGAATAACCTCTCGTCAATGATACACTTTAGAAAACTATGTATAAATATCCTATCCTGTCTGTTGGAACGTACTTGTGTTCATGTTTTCTCGTACTCTGTTCAAATTGAAGTGCGTTGCTGCACAGACATGGATAAAATATCCGATATTTGAATAAAGCAACCGAGTCATCAACGAATACGGTAGCTCAAACGCATGCATTACCATTATCACAGCAAAATATAAACGTTTGTGTTTTATAGGATCGATACTAATTACAAGCGTCTAGTCAGTCATTCATAATTCAGTCGTCGTCCATTAAAGAATATTTGCGTTCATAATCCAAAGACCTATTCCATATTCCATACAACAGCATTAGACTCAAATTCAAAAAGACAATCATAGTATACATAAACATGGGCTAGTTTCCTGCAAGAGAGAAGCGGTCAACAGTTTTGAACGATGTCGGTGTGATGGCTAAGAATGTCCTGGTGATTAGTATCCCTTTTCTTATCCCTTTCTATTGCAACCAAGGAAGGAAATAATATGGTCTAAAGTTTATTGCTAAAAAGTAACATATTGAGGTCGGAAGATAAAAGCTCTTGGTCACTCGGAACAAAAATCAATAAATCTTTAAAAATCTCATTTTTGTGAGTGAATGCATCAGTGAGAAGCGATGTGGCGGGTATCAAGATTGAGATCAGTATCAACTTGTTGAAAAATGAAAAACAAGAAAATCGCGTAGCCGACATTGTCAATCAGACCCTTGTTTGCATCAAACCACAACTGCGGGCTCGATTATAAAATAGCCTGCTTACCGTTTCCCGCCTCGCCAAGCTCACCTGACTATATACGTAATAAAGGATAGCAATGCTTTACTGTTCACATTTCATGGAACGATGGCACCGCCAGAATTAGAAGAATAACAATAAATTGGAGCGATATGCAAGAGGTGGGAAAAATTTACGACGTCTGGCGACTAAAAAGCAACCATATGACTCTACAGGAAAGCTTACCTAGGCACCTCACATTCCGACCCGAGAATACGATGGATTCTCGGACGTAGCCTTAGTATCTCAGCCGCGCTTTATTTCAGCTGTTTATATGGCGACAATGAAGTATCCGCACGGCCCCTAGCAGCGGCATAAGCGGAATTAGATAATTCACAGTGAATTGGAGCTGTGATGACAGATCAGTTCAAATAAATAACTCACCTTATGTTGATAGATGAGCATCGTGGACGTCTGATGGAATAAACGCCTCAACATTGGGTAAACTTGGTAAATGCAAGAGTACACAGAAAAACTAACCTGCAATGCCCGACGTCGTGCGGCTTAAATTTCTCACCAAAACAATAAACCTACATATATTTGTCGAGTGACATGTACAGAGAACGGGCCTCGGGGACTAACAGTCTACCAGCAGAATCCTACCATATACAGGTAATAAATAGGAGCGATATGCAAGAGGTGGGAAAAATAGTCGTCTGGCGACTAAACAGCAACCATATAAGCCATAAGCTTACCTAGGCACCTCGTATTCAGATCCGAGAATACGGTGGGTTCTCGGACGTAGCCTTAGTATGTCAGCCGCGCTTTTATTGCTGATGTTCATATGGAGACAATGAAGTATCCACACGGCCCCTAGCACCGGCTTAAGCGGAATTAGATAACACCTGACCACACCTAATAACACCTGACTACACATTCAGATGCTTGTGAAGGATTAATATTATAACATTATATCGCCTCCCAGATCTCCTAATATTTGAGAGTCAAAATGGAAACACTCTATAATTGGGGCAGAATACGCGAATGTTATGTATTGAATATGTACTATCCATCGTGGAAAGTACTAAACGCATGAGAAATAGAAGACCTAGGATTGATACGTTCAATGAGCCCAGTTTGTATATATACTTAATATTTTGATTACCCAAACCATTTTATCGGAAACTAATGTAACAGACAGAAGAGGCTTATTTGACAAGAATGGAAATATTCTAATTTTCTCAAAATTCAAGAATATGTGTGACGTACTTACTTGAACTGGAGCTGCCCACAGACTGGTTAAAACCAATTATAACTAAGTTTTCAAAAAATACAGAAAGAATCATCATATTTTCTATTAATTTCCCATCTCGGTAAGACAACTAAGAATGCAGATGGTCTCACGATCTTTTAAATAAAGAAACGGGAGTTCGAACACAAATTATTTATCGTTAAACATCTGGTTTTATTCACAATAGAACAACCAGGACCCCGTTACCAGGCTACTTCGGAGAAAAAATTGTTTTGAGAAAGGCAAAAACAGATATGCGGAATCTCATAGTTACAAGAAAAGATTTACCTCTTTCTGCCCTTGAAGTTTCCCGAGTGGTCTGTACCGTCGACAAGTCAAAAGACTGATTGATGTTAATCGTTCATTATGCGGGTACATTCGGTAACTGCTATCTGGAACAATATTCTTCAGGCTACGTTAGGCTACAGAAAAGAGAGTTTCCTACAAAAATTGTGGAAACTGAGATCAAACTTCTCTCGACTACATCAGACGGCTGAGGAAATCGAGATTTGACCATTGGCGGATGAAAGACGACACACGTGGAAGATATCCACGACATATTTGATGAATTATAAACAAATAATTAAATAATGCACCGAAAGTACTGCCCAAAAAATTGCATCTGTAGGATACAATTCTTTGTGGCGAAGTATTCCACGATAAATAGCGCGACAAGTTACGGTGTTGAAAACTGGGACCTGGATAACCCGTTTCGACATGGACCGTGACCGTATGACTTGGAATTAGCTCTGGTTATGAATTAGACATTATTAGATTCCCAGTGTAGATGTAATCGTTTGTTACCTGGCCAGATAAATATGACCCAACTTTACTTAATTACTGTCATCACAGCTCCCGATCTAGCTTAAGCCGGTACTAGGGGCCGTTTGGACACTTCTTAGTCTCCACATGAACAGCTGCAATAAAACCGCTGCTGAGATATTAATGCCTCGTTCGATAATCCACCGTATTCTCGGTTCTGAATATGAGGTGCTGAGAAAAGATGTCATGTACAGTCATATGGTTGCTTTTTAGTCGTCAGACGTCGTCAATTTACCCCACCTCTTGCATATCGCTCCAATCTGTTATTTTCATTCATACTTCTCGTCGACTCTGTTATGCTAGTGTTATGAGATGATCATTGTTTGAAACCATTCGATCCCACAAACACTTTTCTTCGCCTATACCTCACACACTCTCCAGTGTAAAAGTTTTTTTAACGAATTCGTTGTTCAGAAACGCCTCATATAATTAATTAAGCAGTATTGCAGGGTGTATTATATCAACCTAGGCTTTGTCAATTATTGAAGTTTTAAAGCTGTAAAAAATTATCATATTTTCTGTTTTTTTTGGGTGAAACCTGATCACTCTGTCAAAAAATAAAAACGCAAGTTCCAGATGAGCATTCATCCCTACGTTGCGGTGTATGGGATTCGACAGACAGCATAGTTGCGAGCTTCTAACAAAAAATAACATGCTACGTGCTTTTCGCTAATTTGACGGGTCAACTAATATACCCGAATATGTATAGTTATGATAATACATATATATTTGATACTCGTTTAATGAAAAGCTGTCAACAGATCCAGTGGTTCCTGATTTCGAATTCTCCGAAATCAATTTTCGAGAGTTTGTTATATGTGTTTATTTGAAAGCAAGGAAAAATTCAAGTCCCCAATATCGATGCAAGATATCGTGACGATTCCTTGAGCAACCGGGTTCAGGCGAGACGCACATTCTCTTTACATATTCTGAAACTCGTTAAAATCTCTCTTAAAAGTATTTATGGTTGGTTTAATGGCGTAGGTGACGATATACCAGAATTCGCACAGTAAAATAACGCCTCGTCGAATGTTTCCGTACTTTATGAAGTGTCTGTATATCCACGATGGCGATATATCCCATTATCGCCAACGATGGAAGCCATGCCGACAATGAGAGTATTTGGGTTGTTTTGTCACTCATCCTATGGGAAATTCGTCGGATGGGTGATCAAGCTGAACCTTCCGTCATGGGTGTACATGTACAAAAAGCACAAGCAGTCTCCCAGTCGGTTCTTTCTATCACTATTTTGGGAAATCGGTTTTTACCGGTTATATTTGAATCTGACTTTAAAAAAATGTACCCTTGTTTACACGTGCATTCGAAGCTAATACATGAGGATATATTCTCCGTAAAATTACATGACTGTCGAAAATCGTTCTTTAGTTTTGCCGAACAACGTTCGACAATGGTTAGTTAATGTTACTGTATCGAGTCGAAGCTTCAAAATTTCGATTTTTTTGTCTTATACCAGAGTACACCTACAAGTTGGGGGAATAAGAAATTATGAAAATTAGTGCATTGTAGTAAAAAAACATGACTTTTTAAAACTCAAGCCATTCGTGGTGCAGTAGGTAATGCTCAATCAGGCGAACTTCGCGCACCAGGGGAAACAGCGGGGTATAAGGATTACTCACGCTCAAGCCACGAAGACTGCATATGTATTTTTCTATTTTTGCATTTTTTTATTTTATTTTATTTTTTTATTATTATTATTATATATTATTTTTTATTTTTTTTGCGTATTATTTTCTTCTATATATCTCTTTCGATGATTTATTCATTCAACTATTTATTTCACGTACTCATAACTGCTAGTTTTGATATATGATCAATTAACCAACTCAAATATCTGTTATTATTATTATTATTTGCAAGATCTATGCCACCTCTGATTGCCGATGTAATAACATGAATTTTTTTGTACCTCATATGTCATGAATGTGACCAGAGTGTAAATAAAGTTGAAGTGAAGTTGAGGTCCACTGCCAAAGAAGCGTTTAACTAATTGACTAACCTAGCTTAACATCCTCGAATAGCCATGAAACTGTGAATATTTGAAAACTTTAGTACAATGTATGTTACTGAATGTGTAAATGAAGTTTGAACAGGACATTTACGGCGCAATCTTGATAAACAATGTAGGCCTATAGCTTACTCTGCCCGTCAAATAATTATAATAAAGCCAGAACACCGTACACTGTGTTTGACATCTACTCACGCGATCACAGCATTGTCTTAGTGGGGTCCTTTCCAGCCGCGAATAGGGGATTAGCGTGGCTGAAGCAGTCAAACCACAGTGCTGATTGGTTTTTGGCCGTTTTCTCCGTTTAGTTTTTCGCCAAGAAGTGTTTTTTCCCCGTTCTAATTTCTCTCCTGTTATTTGATGTACAAACATGAACTTTGGACACAATATTTCAATCATATAGAAAGGTTTCTTTGAGAAGTCGGCGTATATAACACAAGGATATTCTATGGATAACAACTTCTTTATTGCTGTGTTACGTTTCGTTGGAGATACTTCCAACTTTTTCAAAGCTAATGACAAATGACATTTATATTAGGATTTATCATTTTCAACGACAACAATAAATGACATCATTTATCTTTAAATAGATCTTTGGCTTTGAAAAAGTTGGAAGTATCTCCAACGAAACGTCAGCTCCACAGCGATAAAGAAGTTGTTATCCATAGAATAGCCTTGTGATATAGAAAGGTTGCCTCAAATTTGATAAGTTCGGACCTGTTCATGAATTAGTTATGATTTAGTGGAGAGGGGTCGAGTTTTTGTAGATTTTTTCAATCTTTCAACTTTGCACGACGATAGAATAACTTCTAGGCCCTAACTAAAAAACCCCGAGGCAACCTATTTTTATTCAAATGGTAAAGTTCATTGTTCCAAAAAACCAAATTTGTTTGATGAAAACTGAGTTATTAGCGCGTGTTTTGAGGACTATACTTTTTAATTGACATCATTTATCTTTAAATAAATCGATTCTTTTAATAAATTCGAGAAAGTTATTTATTTATCTAAATTCCTTGAATCAAGGGCTTTCAGAAAATTTATAGTTTGTACGCATACAAAAAAGCACTGCGCCGTAATTAAGCAAAATTTGTAATACGTACACGTACGCAACTGGAGCCCGATACAGTAACCTTAATGACATCGCCAGTTACCGAATTTCGATAGGCCTATTCCATTGTACAGCGTACATGTCATTTAAAGCTCTCAACTATTAACTGGTTAACTCTCCATCATATTCAACATATTTTTTTCGGTGCATTGTTGTTGTTGAAAATGTTAAATCCTAATATAAATTATGTTCTTTTCTTGTAAATCTTGCTGATAGTTTGTGGAGATGTTGGATCCAGGACCAAGCTCTCACGAGTTATTTAATTGAAGTATACTTCACCTAAATATACGTAGTATTCGAAACCAAATGGAATTCATATTCGAAGTTGCCGATGACTTCGAAATTCTATGTTTTACCCAGACAAACCTTAACTCTGCAATTCCTGAGGGGAGCGACACACTAAAAATTGACGGATTTAGTCATCCATTTAAATGTGATAGGAATACACCGTGTGATGGTATTTTTGTGCACGCGAGACGTTAGGATATGGAACATTCAAGTCTTGAAACGATATGGCTTGAAGTAGATACCAAAATGTCACATTTTCTATTAAACACAACATACATTCCCTATATTAAAATGCGAGAACATGTGCCAGGTTTACCGTGCTATCCACCACGTGATCCATTGTATCTCTAAACCGGTTAGGAACCACTCTCCAGGAGAATGACAGATTGTAAATCGAAAATAATGTATAAACTTGATTGGGATGAAGCACCCGACTGTTTGGTTAATATTTTACACCACTAGTTAACAATTATAATTTGAGGAATGTGAAATATTATACCCGTATACCACGACGAACACAATTTTCCCATCCGTTACTGATAATTGAAACTATCTTCAACTTGATGTTAGAAATGTGGATCAATAATATACCAGTTCAAAAAGAATCTTAGTTGCTCAAAGAAACTATCGACTTGTTTTGCTACCGGGAGAAGATCTAAGCGAAGAATACACTCCAAATTAAGACACGCATGTAGCTAAATTTCTGCTGATCTATTTCGCTTCCATCTGACACCTAGTCCAGTAGGGAAGCTACATTCCATTATTTTTTTCCGAATGCACTAACTATACATCTCCTAGACTTTCACTCTTCCAAAATCTTTCTGTTTTGCCCAACCTTAATATTTTACTGTGAGGTAACGACCAATTATCAAATAAAGAGAATCGGTCTATATTTCGAGCAGCCCTGACCTATATTGAAGAAACTAAGAGATTTTAATTATATGACATGTATCCCGCATGTTACGTCTATCTTGCAATACATCCTAAGTAGTGGTACGCAATTATATTTGGTGCATCTTAAAACAATACTAAGGTCAGACTCTATAGTCTTTGTTTTTATTGCTTTTTTGGTTTTGTTTGTCTTTTTTTTTCTTAAATAATTAACGTTCTGTAAAAATATATACATTCACCTAAAAACCATGGTGTTATCATGCTATACCAATTGTCAGCAGATATATCAAATCATTATTAATTGACACATCTTGTAACAATTTTTCTTGTAAATTTTAATTGTTAATTACAGCTGGCATTCGCCATTTTATTTGTGGAGAGAGGGGTGACTTTAAGTTTCAAGAATTTGTACCCCGATCCCATAACATATTATGTAATAAAATATGTTCAAACAAACAAATCGTTTCATAAATTTCGGAGTGATGATCTTCTGTCCGTGTCTAACAGCTTTATTACTACTACTAATACCATTGTATCTCCATTAATGTCTGTCCAGTTCATTTGTATTAGGTGTTCTTTCCAAGTTTGGTACGCCACAGAATGTCGATTGGAATTGCTTTCGGTCCACACACACTCAGCAGGAATTCGTTTCCGGACAATAAAATTAGAACGACTTAACGGATTCTTTCCGAATTTGGTGTGTGAATATCATGCCATAAGAAGTAGCTTGCGTCGCATTCCATCCACACCGCTGGCACCGCTTTGGACCAACTAAAAATTTCGTTTCTGAAACGACTTTGGATTTTTCCAATTTAGTATATTGATATCTTGCATAAGATATTGCTTGGTATTCCGTTCCGTCCACATACATCCATGGGTGGCGCCACCTAGAGGTCACACTTCGTTAGTTCCCTCCTGTTCCCGTTGTGTTTTATGAATCTGAACTATTTGAGTTAGTTCACCCTACTTCGTTTCCGGGAAGTAAAATTTGAACTATATTTCTGATTCTTTTCAAATCTGGAATCGCGTCCCATCCTTTCTCAACTACGACGACAATTGTGCAACTGAGAAATAAAATGTTAGTGTGACTGAACGACGTGACAAAATACTAATATATTGGGGAAGTGCGATTAAAATGTACATAGACAAACTGTTAAATCCGAAACGAATATCCATATTATAGCCATGACCTGAATATACCAGCACCAGCAAGGCAGGAACTCCCTAAGGAGCTCCAGAGATTAAATAAAACAATTCAAATGAACAATTAAGCCATGCAGCGAAACATGTATATGACTACAATTTGCTTGAAATCTCTTTCAGATAGTCTCGGTTGCAGGTTTTGTGAGCTTGATGACACACGGCCTGTGGGGACCACAACGGGGATTCAGGAAGTCGGACATTTTCATGTATTTTTGTCAGGAAAAAATGTCGGGTATTAATTGAACATAATTATCCTTTCAGACATGCTATAAGGGATATAAGATTTATTTTTTCTGAAAACTGCTATAGTGCGACAATATGGATGGTGCATGAAATTGGGTTAATTCTGCACTTTGAGGTAAAAGCATGAAACTTGGCACATTTATAGTATTCGATCGGCTGATTAAAATTTGCTATAGGCCCACTTGAAATTATTTCAAGATGGCCGCCAAATTCAAGATTGCTGCCATTGTAATGTAGAAATCAGGAGGTCATTTGAAACCCCTAAATATTTTTATTAATCCAATGGCTACAGAGTTGAATCTCGCTATGACATATCCTTGACTCAAGCATTAGTGCAAAATCATAAAAGTTCCAAGATGGCTGCCTTAATGACATCACACTGACGTCATACTTCAAAAATGCTTTTTGGGGTCGATTCTTTACAGATTTTTAATTTTTTTATTTATTTATGTTACTTTCTCTGGAAAACTACATAATAAATTAGTAAATAATTATTTGATGTGGATTAAAATAATTGTGTGCACTTTCATGTGTAAAGAGGCAAATATTTTAAGAAAAACGACGAAAGCACAACTTTTTATTCACACCCTTATGACCTCCATTTTGAATTTACTCATGATCTTCGGCTTGTTCAAGGGGTATTGTCGTCAAGTTCATATGTTCGTTGCCTCCATATATGCAGAATTGTGTTAGGCCCACGGGCTACATTGTGAAAAACATTTATTCATCTAGGTATAGGTCAGACGCATATCGAAAATGATTCGCTTTGGCCCAAATTTCACGGAGTTATGCCCCTTTTCGGATGTGATAATATCTGATTTCGTTATTTCAATAGGCATATGATCTATAACTAGATGAATCAGTTTCCAAAATTTTGTCACTCTAAGTACCTATCCCGGTTCTGCAGATATTGCTCTAATAAAGTGACGGACATCTAGGCCATAATTGCCTGAAGGTAAAAAAATGACAACTGAAACTTTACAGCCTATGATATTGGGGTCATTTTGAGCCTATTTGCATACCCTTCCAAACAGAAGACCTTGAGTAGATTCAAAATGGAGGTTATAAGGGTAGGACTAAAAAGTTGTGTTTTCGTCGTTTTCCTTAAAATATTTGCCTTTTTGCGCATGAATGTCCTCACAATAATTTTAGTTCATATCAAATAATTATTTCCTAATTTATTATGTAGTTTTTACGGAGAAAATAGCTTAAATAGAGAATTTCAAAAATCTGACTGAAAAATCTACCTCAAAAAAGCATTCTTATAACGTTAAGGAAGCCACCTTGGAACTTATTACATTTCCCTATAACGCTTGAGTCCAAGATATGTCACCTTGGAACTTATTACATTTCCCTATAACGCTCGAGTCCAAGATATGTCATAGAAAGTTTCAACTCCGTAGCCGTATGTGTAAGAAGAAAATTTGGGGGTCCCAAATGACCTCCTGATTTCAACATTACAATGACGTCCATCTTGAATTTGGAGGCCATATTTGAATAATTTCAAGTGGGCCTATATCCAATTTTAATCAACCGATCGAGAACTATAAATTTGCCAAGTTTCATGCTTTTACCTCAAAGTGCAGAATCGTTTCACCATATTGCCCCACTACTAGGTTTCACCTGGAATACGTAATTATATTACAGACCAGCTTCATTATGCTTGTAAGAAGTTCTATGGCAGGTTCACCAATGATCCAACCAAGTTCCAGATTGTTCTACTTCACGTTCACTCAAGGGATTTCCTCCTCGCGTTTCTAAATCAGATATTATTGAACTTGAACCCAGCCATCAGTGATTCACAATGGCAGACTGTCATCCACTTCAAACAAGCTACTATAATTGAATACCAGTCCATCAAAGCAAAGGCATGATGGGAATAATGTGCGCACTCCTTATTGTGGTTAATTTTTTTTCTGCGTACGAACGCGAGCGGCTTACAACCCTCCCGTTGTACGCTCCCTTCCCCAATGGCGTAGCCGCGTGTTCCCACAGTTGTGTTACGTGTGTTTTATGAATCTGAAGTATTTGAGTTAGTTGACGCCTGTTCCCGTTGCTGTTTCACATTTGTTTTATGAATCTGAAGTATTTGAGTTAGTTCACCCTACTATACTTTCTACACTATCTACGAAACTTCGAGAAAATCAGATCTGTCACTCCATGACCTTATACTCTATCATATTGGGGTTAATTGGAAACTTATTGGATACCCCTCCCAGCCGCGGATCATGGGTAAATTAAAATTGGCGCCCATGAGGGTGTAACTTAAAAGTCGCGTTTTCGTACCTTTTTTTTCGAAATATTTGAATTTCTTCTCATAAAAGTGCCGAAAATTATTCTTTTTCACATTGGATAATTATTTCCCGATTTGTTATGCAGTATTATCGGAGAAAATATTATAAATAAAAAATCGGAAAATCTGACCGAAAATCCAGCCAAAAAAATCTATCTTTTTTTTATTATGACGCTACTGTGACGTCATCAGAGTGGCCATTTTTTGCATCGTCTGGTAGAGTTTGACCCCAAGATATATTGTGGGAAGTTTCAGCGCTCTAGCCTAAGTAGTAAGTAAAATATTTGAGGGACCTTCATGCTTGTTCCCAAAAGTGCAGAAACATTGTGCACTATTTCCCACGAACGTGACCAAGGGTCAACAAGGTCGTACGTGACATTGAAGCTCCGGAATATTCATTAAATAAATAAACCGGTAAATGCTACTTTAGTCGAACTGTGCAGCCTGGCGTACCCATGAAGGCAGGTAGCGGACACAGAATAGTTTCAGAGTGTGTCTCACTGAAAATGCCAGCTTTTGCTGTTTGTCGTTATGGCGTGATTTCATGCGATGTCGTTTCCACTGAATTGCAGGCATAGGCAAATGAAGATTATCTTTCTTTCCCTTATTTTTCTGCTGCAGACCGAGAAAAGACCCGCCCACCGACAAAAGGATAAAACTCTGTGGGTAAAACAGTGGAAAGTAAATCCGGAACAGCTGAAGTGCACCCCTACGCAAAATATGGACATTTGTATCCATTCTCTTTCATCGTTGTATAACTGCTACGGCTTCTTTCAGCTACACCAACTCAAACCCATCAATTCAACCAGCTCAATTGGATAACCGTTCACTGCACTCTTAGATTTGCGTTCCATCCACACTGGCATCACCCATCACTTGAAATTTATTCCCCACAATGTGCAATTTAGAACCATGTAATAAATCCTTACAATATATTGCTTGCACTTATTATCTCATAAATAATGTTTCTTTTACCCCATGTGGAAATGGAAGGTCTCCTCGATCGTATGCGATCAGCTGTATCTAGTTCAAGTAAAACTGATTTAGTTTACACTTCCGTTTGAGTCGAGGATATCACGTCCTGCCTGAATTTTCTCCCAATGTTGGATGTAACGTAAAACATTGAGATGGATGTGCATATAAACAAAGAATCAAGCATGTCGCACATGCCATGCCCACAAAATCCTCCAGGAATCATTCGTGGGGCTTGTGATGTCTTTGGGCAATGTTGTCGGCATAACAGCTATTGGAAAATATGACTTCAAGAAGATTGTCATTGAATGTTCTTCCTTGGGCAGTTGTTGCGTACAAAGTCGCATGATTATGAAAAGGAACCTACAGATTTGTATCCCATGATCGAAATTGATGCTCATACTATATTAAGAGAATACAAAATAATATTACCTGTTCTGTAATTGATCTGTTGTCTTTTGAGGTGTCGGCAAGACACATTAAATCTGAAATGCAGAACACAAAGTTAGAAAAAAGCATTTAGAATTGTTGACATCACATCTAAAATATACGTGAAAGTAATCTGTTATAATCTTAAATTTGTGAGCTTTTAAAAATAATATATGTGTTATAAAAAGGGCAGTGACGTTATTATTCAAATGTCAGCCTCGCTGTAACGATGGAAAATCGTCTGAGCCCAGCCGTAATAGAGGCTGGAGTGAATGTAAGCCTACTAGATCACTCTTAGTAGAAGACTGTACTGTGAAGTCATGTGGCTCTGTCAGTATGTCGGCACCTCTTCCCACTTCCCTTATATGTGTTGTAGTTTCACGTTTCAAACTCAAACACATTCTCCCATTGTCAGAGTTTCTAGCCTCCTGAAGTGTCGGTATATCGGAAAATAGAAGGTATACAATCTTAATGACTCAAACCAAATCCTGCCACAAACAGCATTAAATATCCACAGCAATCGGTTTTCCTGATACAGTAAGTTTGGGAATCCAAACCTATCCAAACGCAGTGTCCGTACGCAGTCTGGTTATCCAGAAAAACTAAACATAATCACAGAACGTTCGAGTTTTATACGAAGACGAAGATATGACAATATAAGGCGTCTGGTCCGTCATTCATAACTCAGCGGTCGTCCATTAAAGAATATCCGCGCCCATAATCCAAAGACCTATTCCATATTCCATATAACAGTATTAGCACCAAATTCAAAAAGACAATCATAGTATACATCAACATAGGCTACAGTTTCCTGCAAGAGAGAAGCGGTCAACAGTTTTCAATGATGCCGGCAAGACATCATGATGTTCCAAAAATATAATGAACCAACAAGCCAGATGGACACAAAAACAAGACAGAACTAGAATTACAAGTTTGACCAAACATACATGTAAGAATATTAAAGGAGTTAATAAATAAGAACAGTATACAAACATGTGTGCGATCCACATATCCGGTCAACAATCAGAACTCACACAAGCATTACTCTTTCGCTGGTTGGTTAATGGAATTAACAGATGATGCATCAGTTTCCAATATATGGTTCGACATAATGGTTAGCTAAAGAGAAAATCTTAAATGTGAAGATATGAAAGGAAATATGATAAGTCCAAGGCACAAAATTAGGATATAATTTGAATAAGTTTAATAAGAAATGTTGAATGAATAAAGGTAGTGGAAGCTCTGTTACCATTACCCTCCGCTTCCGAGAAATGATGACACACGGCATCAAAGCAATAGAAATAGCAAGTACGAGTCCAAAAGAAATACCATCAAATACTTTAATAGAGGAAACTCGAATATGATCTTGTCGGAGTTATAATGTTCATCGTGATGAGAATGCCTAGCTGATGCGATACGTGTGCAGCTGATGTCGAGTGTCTATGGATATCAAACTGGACATATGAAGAGGAGGAGATGGCATGTTCAGCCGTCGACCAGAGAGATCTGACAAAATCAGTCTGCCATTTAGACGATGCCCAGTTTTGATATGGTTCAGTTGTTTTATTCACAGATGTGCCCATTAAATCTTCCACATCAGGCGAACCGATCACGTGAGCAAGAATTGTTTTAGCGCACACAAATTCGGATTGTCGGCATCGTTGCTGGGGCGTTACATGGAGGTTTAGTTAACCGCGGACCTGGAATGCGTGCGTCATGCGTCTTAATGTATAACACGGCATTGGAATCCATACCATCTTCCAAGGCTCAGCTATTCCGGGAAGCATAAATCCCTTTCCATTTGATCAAGAATGCCAGTTGATGATCTCTGGCCACTCGCCGTTTGGTCACTTTCTCAATTGTCTTTTCTTGTATTTCGACGCATTTTCTGGAACCGTATGGCCCAAATGTTCTGGACCGGTTACATAATCATCACATGCTAACAGTGCCGCTGTTTCCCCATTAGGAGTTACAAAATCAGTTTGGGTGGCGGAACAACAGAATAACTGAATGACCGTCACTGTGCCACAGGACTGTTGAAACTTCCAAAGTTTGAGTGTAGGCCTCATTCATTATCGATGTATATGTCGTTGTTCCTACAGCTGTTGTGGCGAGTTCAGTGGTTTGATAGAGTGAAGAAGGTCTGGTTGTCGAAAGTCTTTTTTGCAATAAAGCGGTTCATTTGTTGATGATCTCGACGTCGCTGTGCGGTCGGTTTCTGGCCGGAGATACTCTGGGAATAAGGACTGGATCAGCCTCGAATGATAGGGTGAGCTAGCTGGGGTGGATAACGGTATACGGGAACGAGGGACGTCAGGTAAAAAGTGACTCCACCAAGCTGTAACAGCGTTTTGTTATGATATAAATGTAACGCAGTCTCCGATGTAAATCCAGATATAAGACAAGAAGTCAATCATGAAATATTCACGGCAATCGGTTTTCCAGATACTATAAGATTGGGAATACAAAACCACCAAAATGCAGTGTCTGTACAGAGTTTGGTTATCCAAAACAAGTAAACATAATGACAGAACGTTCGAGTTTTATACGAAGATATGACAATGAACCAACATGGCAGATGGACCCAAAAACAAGACATAGAACTATAAATACAAACATATAGGGAAGACAAACGAGAGAAGTCAGGTAAAAAGTGACTTCTCCAAGCTGTAAGAGGGTTTTGCTATGATATAAATGTAACGCAGAGTCTCCAATGTAAATTCAGATATAAGATAAGCAGTCAATCATGAAATATTCACGGCAATCGGTTTTTCTGATACAGTAAGTTTGGGAATCTAAAACTACCAAAAATGCAGTGTCCGTACAGAGTTTGGTTATCCCAAACATAATGACAGAACGTTCGAGTTTTATACACAGATATGACAATGAACCAACATGGCAGATGGACACAAAAACTAGAAATACAAAACATATAGGTAAGAATATAAAAGAAGCTAATAAATCAGAACAGTATAAAATCGTGTGTGCGATCCACATATCCGGTCAACAACCAGAACTCGCGCAGCGTTTCCAACTTAGTGGTCGAGCATTACTCTTTCGCTAGCCGGATAATTACAATTAGCAAAAGATGCATCAGTTCTCCGATATATGGTTCAGCATAATGGTTAGCTAAAGAGAAAATCTTAAATGTGAAGTTATGAAAGGAAATATGGTAAGTTCAAGGTACAAAATTAAGAATACACGTTGGAGTTTAATAAGAAATGTTGAATAAATAAAGGTAGTGGAAGCTCTGTTACAATATGATTGGAGAATTAGATGGGCAAGCTTTATGTAAGGTAAAGGCATCCCTTCCAGAAGATTGAATATCCAGACACTTCAGATACAGTACGAGATATTGGCCTCGGATCGCCATTCAATTATCAGACGTTGTCCACAAAAGAATTTCCACGTCTATAACCGAAATACCTATTTCCCAAGACAGTTAGCATCAATCCAAAATATTCAAAAATGAAAATTAAACAAAACAATACAGAGTTTCTTACAAGAGAGAAGTCTTCAACATGAAGCCTTATCATTGACCAATTTTCCCATTACATAATTAAAACACAAACGCCAAATGCGTAACATGAATCAATTCATTCGCAATAGTGCCCGCCATGAGAAATATCAGCTAGTATAACTATAGTTGAACCGTTGTACCGTTAACTTACTATTTGAAGCAGATCATCCGATATCTACCACAGAGAGTTTACTGTGACCCCATTAGCACCAACATGAATTTGGCAAAATATATGAAGTTTTGTTATTACTTTATTTGCAGACAAATACAGTTAGGCTCTAATTAAAATATCCGAATTACAGGTGAATTTCCAAGCCGTAATCGAAAATCAAAGGAATAAGTGGTCATATTGAGGACTGACCGAGATGATTATGATGTATGATACGTCACATGTAAGTTTGTTTAATCGGGTATTTAACCAAGCTAAATACATGCTAACAATAAACTGAAATGAGCAAATAAAGATAACAGGGACATCTGATTGCAAAGATGCAATATTTGCAGAACACTTCAACAGATCCATCGCTTTCGGTCCGGTCTTAAGAATGATGCCTCACACCCACACACACACACACACACACACACACACACACACATATAATAATAATACAAGCGCATAGTCCGTTATTCAATATTCAGCCGTCGTCTATAAGAGAATTTCTGCGTCCATAATCCATAAACCGATTTCATATTCCATATAATAGCCTTAGCACCAAATTCAACTAAAAGAAATAATACTTACAGTATACATAAAAACAGGCTGATTTCCAGCAAGCGCCCTAGGTCCATTACACCGAGCGGTCAAGTTTTAGATGATGCCGACAAGACATCCTGATGTTCCAAAAATATCAAATCCGTAGCGCTGATCAATAGTCTTAATACATATGATATACTTTGTAAAATCGTTATCTAGTCACGCTTTGATTGGGACTGTTCATATGAACATCATGAAGATCTTGAAGTACATGGTTTCATACGGCCCCTAGCCCGGGGTTAAGCTGTATTAGATACAAGTTACGGAACGTAATGCTATAAATCTTGCACGCTATCAGCATGCGAAATGTTTGCCCAAATTACATAACCTTTAAGTGGAGGCACTTGGTAGTATAGTCCTTTTTTTTTATAACTTTCTGCAATAATATTTTGTAACGTTGATTAAAATCGTCACATTTAACACAGGATGTAAATGCTACTAAGCGAGATGTGTATACGCCATGTGCAGGTCCCACTGGTATATTGCTGTCCAGAAAGGGATAGTTTACGATGTCGAAATTGTAATCATCTTTTCGTCATAAAGTCCACGAGAGGGAAGACCCGCATCATTTTTATGGAGATATAGGTCTAAATTTGATGTGGTTTTAGGGCTATCTGTAGTTTTCTTTAAATCCAGAGAAGGTGGATATATATCATTCACTGCGTCATTTATGTAGCGATTATCCACAGCGAGAAGATCGTCTATATAGCGTTTGGTGAATGAGAAGGGGCGGGCTATGAAATGATCGGTGTTTGAAAGCGTCTGCGTATAGTCATATTAATAAAAGAACAGATATAGATCAGCCAAAAGAGATGCACAATTAGCACCCACTGGAATGCCTATATGCTGTTGATATATATTCTGGTCGCTATATAGCTGAAATATTGATGAACGCGACGTTAAACCTTAATTCTCTATATGATATTTTTTGTTGTCAAATTTCACATAAATATTATTAATGAACAAGCTGAGTAGCTAGCAGGTCCTCCGCCAAGTAGCCTGTTTGAGAGCATACAGCATATACGCTTCCAATATCTTGGAAGTGGATATGTGTATGTGGAAAGAGACGTTTATCTGGAATTGTTAAGACAATTTGAGGAGGTTTGGGAAGCAGTAATGGGTAGTGTAACACTGGAATGTAAGTCTGTATTTGTATAAGGATTTGTGGATGGTGAGGTTTATAAATCGATGCGTGGAATAGATAAAGATATCGCGTTCACAACACAGATGGGTACAATATGGGTGAGTGAAATCCAAGATGGTCAATGGCAGCCATCTTGGATTACATGCTACCTCTACTATACTAACAAACTGATGTGAAGCACCTTCTCAAGTTTGAAGTCAATCGGACAAATTGTTCTCACGATACCGCATTCACAAGATGCGGGATGGACGGAATCCATACCAATGTGAAGCACCTTCTTAAGTTTGAAGTCGATTGGTTGAGTCGTTTTTAAAATATCATGTTCAGAAGATGCAGGATGGATGAAATCCAAGATGGTCAATGGCAACCATCTTGAATTACATACTACCTCATTGAAAATATACCAATGGCTGTCTAACTGATGTGAAGCACCATCTCAAGTTTGAAGTCAAAGGGTCGAACTGTTCTCGAGATATCGCGTTCACAAGATGTGGGATGGACAGAATCCAATATGGTCAATGGCAGCCATTTTGGATTACGTACCTCAGTGAAAATCAATACCAATGGCTGTCTAACTGATGTGAAAAACCTTCCCAAATTTGAAGTTGATTGGTTGATTTGTTCTCGAGATATCGCGTTCACAAGATGTGGGACGGAGTGAATACAATATGGTCCATGGCAGCCATCTTGGATTACGTACCTCAGTGAAAATCAATACCAATGGCTGTCTAACTGATGTGAAAAACCTTCCCAAGTTTGAAGTTGATTGGTCGAATTGTTCTCGAGGTATCGCGTTCACAAAATGTGTGACGGGCAGAATCCAATATGGTCAATGGCAGCCATCTTGGATTACGTACCTCAGTGAAAATCAATACCAATGGCCGTCTGACTGACGTGAAGAACCTTCCCAAGTTTGAAGTTGATTGGTTGAATTGTTCCCGAGATATCGCGTTCACAAGATCTGGGACGGATGGAATACAATATGGGTCAATGGCAGCCATCTTGGATTACGCGCCTCAGAGAAAATCAATACCAATGGCCGTCTAACTGATGTGAAGCACCTTCTTAAGTTTGAAGTCGATTGGTTGAATTGCTCTCGAGATATCGCGTTCACAAGATGTGGGACGGACAGAATCCAATATGTCAATGGCAGCCATCTTGGATTACGTACCTCAGTGAAAATCAATACCAATGGCCGTCTGACTGATGTGAAGAACCTTCCCAAGTTTGAAGTCGATTGGTAGAATTGTTCTCGAGGTATCGCGTTCACAAGATGTGGGACGGACATAATCCAATATGGTCGATGGCGGCCATCTTGGATTATGCACCTCAGTGAAAATCAATACCAATGGCCGTCTAACTGATGTGAAGCACCTTCTCAAGTTTGAAGTCGATTGGTCGAATTGTTCTCAAGATATCGCGTTCACAAGATGTGGAACGGACGGACGGACGGAAGGACGGAAGGACGGAGGGACGGAAGGACGGAAGGACGGACGGACGGCTAGCATTTCCAAGTCCTCCCACCACTTCGTGGCGGAGGAAAAAAATTCAGGCAACTCTGAATGAATGATATCCCTTGCATGTAGTAGAGCTAAAGAATGCTTTAAGTCTTCTGACATTAAGATACCGGCGATCAGTTTTCTTGAACACAGATACTTTTAATGGACCTAATGAATACGTTTAATAAGGTCTTGATGAGGGATTGTAGTGTAGAGAGTCGAGAAATCCCATGCGGATAGATGTTTGTACGGTATGTGCTCTAGAGCATCAAGTTCTTCAGTAAGACATTTTGAATTTTCAATATCCTCATACATTCAATGCGTTTTTAGAAATACCCTTCCCATAATGCTTTTACCTCACGAAGGGCACTCGTTAACAGTGTTGAATGAAGCTTGGTGGTGCAACTTCTGAACCATTTAAGAATCTGGATCTTTTTGGTAATTTATGCATTTTTAGGGTACAGTACGCTTTTATTATATCGTTATGAGTGGTTGGAAGACAAATGCCTCCTTTCTGGAGAAACTATGAACTGTAGCGACATACACAGCCACGACTAATATTGAATTTTTTTCGGTATGGTCAGTTTCCTTATTCTCTCATTCCATATATTGGTTTTAGTGGCGTAAACTCTGACTTCACAACACCTTGTCAAGCGGTTTCCGCTAACATAGGACGAACGCTTTTCGAAAAGCTATGGAGGCCATATCATCAATAGTATTATCATCATCAATTTATTCATATATATGGACGAAATCGGTTGCACAATATACAATTTAAGCTCAAAACTCTATATTTTGAGTAATTTTATTTCTTATATATACATATATACTGAAATTACGAGAAAGCGCCAGAGGTGAAGAAAGAGGTGTGAAAAAAAGAGAAAACAGCCAACAATAACATGACTCTGGTGAACATTTCTGCTTCACTATAAGCTTTCCCAAAGCAATATTACAGTAATATTATTTACATCTTTATCCGATAGCAACAATATCCTAGAAAAGATTCAAGTGACAATTTCAGTTCCGTTAATCGGCTCATTTGCAACTTCTCGTTGATCTCCGGTGGCAGTAATCGGGTCCCTTCATAGATTTCCTCTCGGCAGTATGCTCACAGCATAATATTTTTAAACAGGATATATATCATCTATTCAATGAAGAAAGATAGCGAGAAATAAACCCATTATTGCGAATGTTCAACCATCGCTTTATCGATGTTGTTGAAGTAATCTTGTAGAAAGGCAATATTTTGAACTTATCTTTGCCGCATGTGTGGATATGCTTGCATACATACATATTTCTCAAAGGGGCAGTCAGTACATGTTGTTCATGCACTCGGACACGAGGTCTGAGATATCTTGTCTGTCCAATGTATTTTGCATCGCATCCACTATAAATCACATTCTTAGAATCACAACTTATATTTTCCTTTACTGTAAAGACACTACTCGAATTCTTGAATGAAAATGATGAGCCTCCTATCGGGTATTAAAATGTACCGCATCGAGAATCTGTGAATTTTGTGACTTTAGGAGTGCTGGGATTAAAACATGTAATTACCGAAACTGTATTTCATTCGAAGCGCATTCACCTCTACCGATGTTGTTCTGTGAGTAATAAAATACCAGCATGCCAAATCATTAACTTAACCATGTGAAACATGCTTTTTGTCACCCGCCGCAACGCGGCCGGGGACTTTAAAATGGTTCTTGCTTCTTTGTGTCCGTGGATGTCCGTGGACGTCCGTGCATGCTTATTCAAATTTTCCGCAAGCGATAACTTCCTAACGCTTTGTTGGATTTGTTCCGAAATTCGGCATACGCATTCCTTGCGACAAGACGCCAGTTGGTATTGCATTTCAGCAACATCTGCCTGAAGGTGGCACCACTGGGTCAAAATGGGCCTTGCTCCTTTGTGTCCGTGGACGCCTGTTAAAAGTTTCGCAAGTGATAACGTCCACTCGCTTCGTCGGATTTTCCCGAAATTCGGCATACGCATTTCTTGCAACAAGACGCATTTCTGCAACATCTGCCTGAAGGTGGCGCCACTGAGTTTCGCTTCTTCGTGTCCGTTCCAGTTAAAATGAGTCTTGCTCTCTTTGTGTCTGTGGATGTCTGTTCAAATTCTTCACAGGCGATAACTTATGTGAATTGAATGTATGTGGATATTGAAAAAATCAAAATGTCTTACGGAAGAACTTGATGCTAAATGTCACATACCGTATAGACATGTATCCACATGGGATTTCTCGACTCTCTATACTACAATCCCTCATCAGGACCTTATTGACCGTTTAAGTTCATTAATAGTATCTGTGTTCAGGAAAACTGATCGTAGATATATTAATGTCTGAAGCCATATAGCATTCTCTAGCTCTACTACATACAAGAGATATCATTCGTGGGATGTTTCTTTGTTTATAGAGTTGCTTGAATTTCTCATTAAAAATATCTATGTGAAATTTGGCAACACAATATATCAACAGCATATAGGTATTCCAATGGGTACTAATGTACTAATTGTGCACCCCTATTGGCTGACCTATATCTGTTCTCTTATGAATATGACTACATGCAGGCGCTTTCAAAAACCGATCCATTCAAAGCCTGTTCCTTCTCATTCACCAAACGCTATATAGACGATCCTCTCGCTGTGGATAATCGCTACATAAATGACGCAGTGGAGGATATATATCCACCTTCACTGGATTTGAAGGAAACTACAGACAACCCTACAGGCACATCATATTTAGACCTATACCTATATAAAAATGAAGCGGGCCTTCTCTCTCGTCGACTGTATGACAAAAGAGATGATTACAATTTCGACATCGTAAACTATCCCTTTGTGGACAGTAATATTTCAGAGGGACCTGCATATGGCGTATACATATCACGACTAGTAGCATTTGCTAGATCCTGTTAAATGTGACGATTTTAATCAACGTCACAAAACATTGTTGCAGAAACTTATAAAACAGGGCTACACCACCAAGCGCCTCCAATCAAAGTTTCTCAAATTTGGCGATACATATCGCATGCTGATAGCAAAATACGAGCGTAGCGTGCAAGATCTATGGCGTTACGCTTCGTAACTTGTGTCTAATTCCGCTTAACCCGGGGCTAGGGGCCGTATGAACCCATGGACTTCTAGATCCTCATGGTAATCATATGAACAGGCACAATCAAAGCGTGACTGAGATACATCTTTTTTTTAGATGACGACTCTATAACGAATATTATGGATTAAGAATACTGATCAGCGATACGGATTTGATATTTTTGGAACATCATGATGTCTTGCCGGCATCATTGAAAACTGTTGACCGCTTCTCTCTTGCAGGAAACAAGCCTATGTTTATGTATACTATGATTGTCTTTTGAATTTGGTGCTAATACTGTTATGTGGAAAATGGAATAGGTCTTTGGATTATGGACGCGGATATTCTCTAATGGACGACGGCTGGATTATGAATGACGGACTAGACGCTTGTAATCATATGAACAGTCACAATCAAAGCGTGACTGAGATACATCTTTTTTTTTTTTTAGATGACGACTCTATAACGAATATTATGGATTAAGAATACTGATCAGCGATACGGATTTGATATTTTTGGACATGATGTCTTGCCGGCATCATTGAAAACTGTTGACCGCTTCTCTCTTGCAGGAAACAAGCCTTTGTTTATGAATATGATGATTGTTTTTTTGAATTTGGTGCTAATACTGTTATATGGAATATAGAATAGGTGTTTGGATTATGGACGCGGATATTTTCTGGACGACCGCTGAATTATGAATGACGGACCAGACGCTTGTAATTATATGTTTGTACCGCACCCCTGTTAGTTTTGAATTTCGTGCCGCCTTAAATGAAGGACAAGACTTCCTTCAATTTTGTTATCAAATCTTTCTATTCCACATCATATGATTTACCATAAAGCTTTTGCATGAATCATATTTTTTTTTATTTCAGAAATAACTGGTTTTTGGATTTCGTGTCATCTTAAATGAAGGACAACATTTCCTTCAATTTTGCTAGCAAATAATTGTATTCCGCATCATATTTACCCTAAAGCTTTTGCACGAACCATATTTTATTTCAGAAATACCGAACCTGTTTTTTTAAAATTTCGTGTCATCTTAAATGAAGGACAACATTTTCTTAAATTTTGCTATCAAATAATTGTATTCCACATCATATGATTTACCCTAAAGCATCTGCACGGACCATTTGTGTCCACACGTGTAACTTATATTAACTGAGTTCCTAAAGTTTGGGTGCACAGTGTGCATATGATCAGTATCCTGAATTGAAATGAATTCGACCTTGTGGTTTTCCAGACTGACAGATGATGGCATGCAGTTGTCAGTGTGGTTGTTTCATGTACAGGAAGCTTTCTATGACTTTCATGTCAGCACACCTACCACTCCCAGACAATGAATTTTGAAAACCGGAACCGATTCATTCCAAATTTGGTGTGTAGGTACCTCGCCTCAATTTCTCGTCTGGCATTGTTTTTCATGCCGATCTACATATAGGTGGCGCCACCCTGGGGCAAATTTAAAATTATGTTTCCGCACAGTAACTTTTTAAAACTTGAATGAATTCTTTCCAAGTTTGGTATACATGTACCTTACCTGAAGGTTTCGCTTGGAATTGTTTTCCTTGTCGATCTGCTCATCGGTGGCACCACCTGTAGGCCAAGTTAACATTTTCTATTTCCAATGTCAAGGGATCTTGCCTCAAGATCTCGGTTGGGATTATTTTTTATGCCTATCTGCCTCTACATGGCGCTACCTGTGGGCCAATGTAAAATTGCATTTCCGGACAGTAACTGTTGGACCTGAATGGATTCTTTCAAATTTGGTATGTGGGTACCTTCCCTCAAGGCATCTTATGGGGCCATGTTAATGATGTTTTATGTTTTCACTTTCTTCATAAATAATGAATGTTTCCTTTACTAAAGATGCAAAAGGGATACCTTCTCGATCGTATTCGATCGACTGTGTCTAGTTTCTGCAATATTTGGCATATGCATTCTTTGTGACAATATGTTGATTGGTATTGCATTTCAGAAAGATCTGCATGTAAATGGCGCCACTAGGGTTCTTTCCGTTCTTTTGTGCTGCAAGCAATATCTTTCAAAGGCTTTGAAATGTCGCTCGAAATTTGGTTTGCGGGCAATAACTTGAGAACTGCTCATCGAATTCTTCCCAAATTAGGCATGGATATACATTGTATATTGCCATTAGATGTTGCTTGGGATTGTGTTATCCACTTCTGCTTAGAAGGTGACGCCACCTGATGAAAATTTGTTTTTGGCCAATAACTTGAACTGCATGCTCATCGGATTCTTCTCAAATTTAGCATGCATGTACCATGCCAGGAGATGTTGCATGGGATTGCCTTTCTCTCACTTGCACTTACAGGTGGCCCCACATGGTGGCAAAATCCCAAATTTGTCTCCGGGTAATACCATGACCTAAGATGTCGCTTGAGATTGCGTTTCGCCCACTTGCACCTATAGGTGGCGCCTCCTGGTGTTAAAATCAAAATTTGTTTTCAGTCATTAACTTGTGAACTGCTCATCGGAATCTCCTCAAATTTAGCATGGATGTATCATGCCAGGAGATGTTGTGTGGGATTGCCTTTCGCTCACTTGTACTTACAGGTGGTGCCACCTGGTGGCGAAATACCAGATTTGTTTCCAGTAATAACTTGAGAACCGCTCGTCAGATTCTTCTTAAATGTGGTATGAATATACCATGACATATCGCTTGGGATTGCGTTTCGCCCACTTGCGCCTACAGGTAGCACCATCTCGTGTCAAATCTAAATTTGATTTCGCTCATCGGATTTTTCTCCAATTTAGTATGCAGATACCATGCCATGATATGTCCCTTGGGATTGTATTTCGCCTGCTTCTTCATACTGTTGGCGACACCTGGTGGAAAAATCTGAAATTTGTTTCTGGCAATAACTTGACAACTGCTCATCGGATTCTTCTCAAATTTGGTATTCATAAGCCATAAGATGTCACTTGAGATTGTGTTTCGTACGCTTGTGCCTACAAATTTAAATTTGGTTTCCGGGCAATAACTTGAAGACCCATCTTCAGATTCTTCCCAAAGTTCGTATGCTGATACATGTACCATGTCATGAGATGATGTTTGGGATTGCGTTTCGCCCACTTGCACCTACAGTTGGCGACACCTGGTGGTAAATTTGAAATTTGGTTTCCAGACAATAGGTTGAGAATGCATTCAGCTTATCGTCAAATTTGGTTTGCAGATAATATGCCTTGAGATGTCACTTGGGGTTGCTTCTCGGTTACATAATTTCCATGCTTCACTGCATGGAAACTATATTACAGAAGCAATCAACGTTCAGTCAACCGTTCTGAGTTGATTTTAAAACCTGGGAAGGCAGAACGACCGTTCTGCATCCAACGCCTATGAAGTAGCAGTTGCCTCCCTCATGTATACCCCCCGAGACCAACAATGCTAAAAAATATTGCTGCCATTTCGGCGGGGAACTTAGCATCCTCTGGCCGCTTGTCTAACTTATTATCTGTAGTAATCCATTTCTGAAATCCCGGACAACTTACGCCTATATACTACTCGAACTTACCTGTATTTTATCACTCACAGAAGAACATCGTAGATGTGAACGCGCTTTCAGTGAAATACACTTTCGGTAAGTTCTCGCCATGCTATATTCGTAGAGTGTTTATTTCTTGGACTATTGTAACACACACAGTTGTTTGTCTGCATTTCATTAACTTATGGATAAGCTTTTTTCTTTAGTTACGAATGGGGAGAAAAATGTCGTAGCTGGGTTAGAAGATAGGAGCCAGACACTTTCATCCACTGGACATTCTTATCTTCCACGCTCTGTGGGGCTTCCGAGGATTGACCTGGTATGTCATTGTGCACATCGCAGGTCATGGTAAGAATAGGCCTCAGCTCCTCAGACAGCTTGTCGTAAGAGGCGACTAACTGAGGTACCCGTGGGGTGTCCGGGTGTAAAAAGGAATAGGACCCCACCCGTGTGGTTCCCGGGTGTGAAAAGGAATAGGACTCAACGTCGTGATATGACTGAAATATAGTTGAAAGCGACGTCACTCACTCACTCACTCACTCTTATCTTCCACACCGGCGTACTGACAAGAAGTCAGGCAAGCAAAAATGTGCATCAGTTAGAAAGTGGTGTCAGTCGTACTCCAAAAATCTATACGTTTTGTTAAGCCTTGAGATGTTTTTATAAAAATTTATGAATAACAGATTGCAAGAGCCACGGAGAAATTTAGAATTATCCCTTGGAGAATGTCAAGTTAATAACGTTTCTCAAGTCAACTGGTTTGATTTCTGGCTAACTAGTTTCACCGTGTCTCGACGGTTTATCAAAGCCTTATTCGATCAAATAAATTACGGCTATTTATACATACACACATGTAATATTGACTTGGATACTGTAGTCTAAGCGACAGTATATCTAACGTTAAATAAGTTCATACATGGCTATATAACATATCATTGACAGTATATCCCGTATTATTACAGACAATAAACGAGGCAGACAATCTGAACAATCGAGAGGATTAAACAGAGGTATTAACAGTGAGTTAAGACTAAAACTATCGGATTAACATAGAGGCGATCAATTACAATTATTCTCTCTGATAAGAACGGAACTTATATCTGAAGTTTTTTTCTGTCACTTCACGTCTTGCCCGGTCATCAACCGGCACTTTGAGAAAGGTGTTACGTCAAATTTACGATAACAGAAAAACGTAACAGAAAATGTTTGAAGTTAAAGATTAACAATCAAATATTTATTCACAATACTAAAACATATACAAATTAAGTAAGTTCAATACAACAAATAAATGTGAAATATAGTCTTACTGTTCAATGCTATACAGGTGTATACTTCACAGTCCGTGTTGACGTGCACAAATCTTTTCACAGTCCGTGCCAACATACACAAATCACTTTGCTGTATTTTGGTAGTCCAACACGGTTGCTCGGTTGTTTAGAGTCCCAGTAAAAGTCCAATTTCCGACAGTTCAATCACGAAGATTACACAGCAGCCAAAGGTCAATTCACAGGAGTATACAGTCCGCAGCAAAGGCAAGTATAACGCACCCACATAAAGCCAGTTTGAATTCCCTCCTGGGTAACTGAGTGTTACGCTATTTATACTTTATGCGGCATTTCAGTACATTCTGCCACATCAAGAAGCCTCTCGAATATGCATTACATCATCATCTGGCCTAGATACAATTTATAATAATATTCTAGAAAGATCGAATTGATTAACCCACGTAAACAAGCTTGCGTCATATATTCTAGAAGCATCCTGTCTTATAATAGACTACAATACCATGACAAAGGAAATATTTTAAATTTAATTTCCAAATGTCAGGCGCATTGAGCTACATGTTTTGTAACAGGCAAACGTTGGAGGTGAGACGTATTAATTTGTTGTCGGTGTACACGGCACCTATTACGCAAAGTATCCCCTGTTTCACCTATGTAGTACTTATTGCAACCGCTACACACCATTACATAGATTAAATTCCGAGAATTGCAGTTCATATTTGCATTAATCCGAAATGTATAATTGGTTTTATGAAATGTGAAAGAGCTATCCAGTATAAGGTGATCACAACTTTTGCAACGTGTATCGCCACATTTACTCGTTTTGAAAGTGGAATCTGTGCGAGGGATAAATTTCGGCCTGGTTAGAATCTTTTTAAGATTCGGTGCTCGTCGTTTACCGTTTATAATGGCGGTGTTTCTGAATGCCTTTTTGAGGTCATCATTTGACTTCAACATATTTCGATTATTTTGAATTACCGGAAAGAAGTTGAAATTGTTTGGATTATGGGTATAAATAAATGGCAAGATATCTTTTTTGTTACTTTGACCACAAGATCTGAGTACCTTAATATCTATTTTCCGAGCCTTTTCAATTCCTATATCTATCACTTCTACTGGATAATGCCTCTTGATCAAGAACATTTTTAGTTCAGATAATCGCATTTGTCGTAATTCACTATCAGGTACGATAGTGCAAATTCGTCTTGCCAGAGTAAACGGTATCTGTTTTTTTTGACGTGACGTGGGTGACAGGCATTATAGTCAAGGTATTGCTTCGTATCACTTACTTTGTAATAAACATCAGTGACAATTTTATTACCTCTGCGAATCAGTAATATGTCTAAAAAAGGAACTTGGTCTCTGTGTGTTTCTAGTGTAAAGTATATGTTTGGGTCTTAACTGTTGATCAGATCGCAGAATATTGATGTCACCCTTTTCTGTGTTCCAGGTAATAAGGCAATCGTCCAGATATCGTTTGAATGAGTCATGAACATATTTTCTGAATTCTTCCCCATGAGTTTGCCCAATTTTTGCATACAGTTTATGCTCAAGAAAGCCCAGAACTAGTGTTGCGTACGTTGGAGCGAACTTTGTGCCCATAGCAGTACCCAACGTTTGCCGGTAATTACCTTCCCCAAATTCAAATATATTATTCTAAAGAAAACGTCTTATTCCATTCAAAATGAAATCTTTAGTAAATCGGTCATTGTTCTGACCAGGGAAGTTATTCAGCCAATACTCAACAGCTTAAATTCCAAGATCGTGCGATATTGTTGCTATATAAATTAGTAACGTCAAAAGTACAGAAAATTTCAGTGTCACTAATTTTGTCTGGCAAAAAGCGAAGAAAATCGATGTCATCTCTTACATCCTTTATAGCATTTATAATTTCCGTGGATTTGTGTATTTTCGGAAATCCATATAGTTGACTCGTTTTCGGTTCGTATTTTGACAGAAAGTCTTTTTCTGATTTTGTTCCATGCATTTGTATGAATGTGTCAATCTTCCTCCTAGTTACATTATCAACATTACTTCCGATTGATTCGTACGTCCGGTTGTCATTTAACATCTCTTCCATTTTGGTCCGGTAAATTTTTTTTATCCATAATGATAACGGCTGACCTTTTGTCTGCCTCCTTAATGATTATACCAGGATTATTTTTGCTTTCATTTCCTAATTACTCAAATTGTTCTTCAATTTACTGTTATCATGAATATTTCTAGGAAAATGACTTAGGAAGTCCACAAAAAATGTCCAAGTCTCTATAGCTACCTCTCCGTGGCTCCATGGCTTATTCCGAGCAATTGATTCATCACTGGTAGTTTTTTTCTGAAAAAAACCTCTCTCGGTCTTAATGTCCGACTCGAGTTCCCGAGAGTTAGGTTTTGGTGTAGGGGTGAATTTCATTCCCTTCCGTAGAACAGCGATTTCATCCTCAGATAGATCTCTCGTTGACAAGTTGATTATTTTGGGATCGATGTGTTCTGGTACTTCTGGGTTGATCGTGGTCTCAGATTCTTCTGGAAGTTCACTGGAGTGAATCCTTTGCGTGGTAGATGATGAGTATAGTTTTGTGGTGGCGTCGCGTTCACAACTTAGACGAAACAATCTCCACACTGTGTTAGACAAAACAACTCCACACTGTATTTTTACATGTCCTGAAAATAGTTAAAATCTCTTTACGAAACGATCTCTCCATGAAAGTATATGTGATTGGATTGATGGCGAAGGATACCATATACCAAGCTGAACATAATAGAATTACACTTCTATCATCGTTTCTGTATTCTGGTAATACTATAGAAAAGTCCATGATATTATCTCCGATCCTCTTCACCTTTATTGCGAAAGAAGGAATCCAGCAGACAAAAAATGCTATGCCGACAGTGACGAGTATTTTGGCTGTTTTGGCGTTCCTTCTCTGGAGTCTCGGCAGAAAAGGTGCTGAGACAGAATCTTCCGTCCCATGTCGACTGAAATGGCCAACGGCACAAGAGACAGAACAAGGTAGCGAACCTGTTTGTTGAGGATTCGTTTTAGGAGCGATGATCCTGTGTCGGTGTCTAACAGCTAAAGCTATTCGCCAGTAACACCAGACAAAAACAACGAGAACTATCACAAAGAGAAGAGCTATCACACAGTTGTATATGATCCATCTCGAAGGGCCATATGAGTTATCGCGATAAATGCAATCTTGGTACTTCACATACTTGGTGATATTTTTCAGGAACAGAGATGGCAAAGCGCAAAACATTCCCACTCCAATCTCCAAGAACAACAAATATCTGGATACTCTAATGGAAATTCCTGTATGAAGGGGCTTACAGATCTTCAGATATCTGTCAATGGCTATCAGAAATATGTTAACCATGGAACAAAATGTAAACAGCACAGTAACAAAGGACATTGTCCGTTGTTTTCCAGGGAGTGTTGTAAGATCTGCGTCGGTTAGTGTGTATATAACAGTTGGAATTACTATGACACAGGACAAGAAGTCGTAAATTGCCAGATGTAGAACCAGTTCTCCAAAACTTGTCTTCCGTGGAGATTTCACCTGAATAATACACACTAATGCATTACCAATACTTCCCGCGAAGAACACAATGAATAACAGGGCGAAGGTCGGTATAATGTTAATATTGTGCTTAGGTATAGTTTGAAACAGCACATCGCTACGGAAATTACATACTGTACAATACTTGGTACCGTTAGCAGAATCATTAAACATAATGACACTATATAATTATCTATCTGAATCTAAAGAAAAACCAAACTGTTGGGATCCGAAACTGGCAGACAACCTCTGAAATGTTACTCGTCTGGAATAGGTACTATCTGTAGATCCCTAATTGCTCCGTGTTCATGCTCTCTCCAGATTTGTTTACCCTGCTGCCTGTTACGAAACGCACTTGGTTGATACCTCAGAGTAAAAAATAAGTAAATTATAATAATTAAACAAAATACTGCAACTCAAACAAATCGCATCACCATTATCGCAGGTATATGTAAACACTATTTGTTCGCTTTTGGATCTGTTTTCATATTTCTATAATTGTATATACTTGTACAGCCAGCGTTCACCTTACTTTGTTTACATAATCACCCCTGACATAATAATGTCGCTAAGTTACTTCTGACATGTTAATTGTATAATGGGTCCTCAGAGCTGGTAACCAGGTTGAACACAATGCATTGTATTTCAACCTCACACTCAACCTAGATCTCCATAGTAAACATATAATCAATCCTCAGTGCATCTATACTGCTCTAAATATTAGTTATTGAAACGACAAGTGAAATACCTGATATGGTATGGTATGGAATGGAATGGTATAAAAGTACTTACCCGGGATAGTGACTGAATAACAGAAATACTATATTAACTCGAGTTTCTTTGTTGATAACCACCTCCTTACTACATACAAGAGGTATCCTTCATGGGATGTTTCTTTGTTTATAGAGTTGCTTGAATTTCTCTTTAAAAATATCTATGTGAAATTTGGGCAACACAAACAACAGCATATAGGTATTCCAATGGGTACTAACTGTGCACCCCTGTTGCCTGACCTGTATCTTTTCTCTTATGAGTATGAATATATGCAGACTATATAGACGATCTTCTCGCTGTGGATAATCGCTATATAAATGACGTAATGACGGATATATATCCATCAGTGAAGGATATATATCCATCTTCACCGAATTCGAAGGAAACTCTCGTCGACTTTATGACAAAAGAGATGATTACAATTTCGACATCGTAAACTATCCGTTTCTGGACAGTAATATTTCAGTGGGATCTGCATATGGCGTATACATGTACATAGCATTTGCTAGATCCTGTGTTAAATGTGATGATTTTAATCAACGTCACAAAACATTGCTGCAGAAACTTATAAAACAGGGCGAATACCACCAAGCGCCTCCACTCAAAGTTTCTAATATTTGGCTATGCATATCGCATGCTGATAGCAAAATACGAGCGTAGCGTGCAAGATCTAAGGCGTTACGTTTCGTAAGTTGTGTCTAATTCCGTTTAACCCGGGGCTACACAGTCAGAAAAAAGGTGATAAGTATCACCCAAAAAAGGTGATGAAACCATCACCCAAAAAGGGTGATGAGTTAGAGCCATTACCTTTTCCCCCATCACCCTTTTTAGGTGACGACCATCACCTTTTCAGGTGATGGATGTAGTATTGCCACGCGACTGCCATCACCTTTTTTGGGTGATGACATCACCCTTTTTGGTGATGGATCTAGTATTACCGCTCAATGACCATCACCTTTTTAGATCATGGTCATCACCCCTTTTAGGCGATGGATGTAGTATTACCGCATCTTTTTAGAGTGATGGGCCCTTGTGATCACCTTTTATAAGTGATGGCCTGCAGGTTGAAGCTGAGCAACGAGCAGATTTTTCGAGCCCTAGTCTGTATACTATTCAACCTGTAGTATGCAAAACTATCAACTTGAAATGTCCAACATTTTCATAACAAATAACATGAATAACCAATTAAAAAAAAGACATTTTATTACATAAACTTTCTCTCCAGTCATATAAGCTTATATTCCAAGAATGCAGAGGGACTAACATGAAATCAATAATACACAGCCGGTCTGATGCCCCACTGCATAAGGTGGCAAATATATTGATTTTCAAGTTGTCACCAAGTGGTACCACATATGAACGGGTGTTACTGAAACACAATCCCAGGCGATCAGGATGTATTTATTCCACCAGGCGGGGAGGCGAATTTGGTTGAATTACAAGCGTCTGGTCGGTCATTCATAATTCAGCCGTCGTCCATTAGAGAATATCCGCGTCTATAATCCAAAGACCTATTCCATATTCCATATAACAGTATTAGCACCAAATTCAAAAAGACAATCACAGTATACATACACATAGGCCTGTTTCCTGCAAGAGAGAAGCGGTAAACAGTTTCAATGTTGCCGGCAAGACATCATGATGTTCCAAAAATATCAAATCCGTATCGCTGATCCGTATTCTTAATCCATAATATTCGTTGTAAAGTCGTCATCTAAAGAATGATGTATCTCAGTCACGCTTTGATTGTGACTGTTCATATGAGTACCATGGGGATCTTGAAGTACATGGGTTCATACGGCCCCTAGCCCCGGGTTAAGCGGAATTAGACACAAGTTACGAAACGTAACCCCATAGATCTTGCACGCTACGCTCGTATTTTGCTATCAGCATGCGATATGTATCGCCAAATTTGAGAAACTTTGAGTGGAGGCGCTTGGTGGTGTAGCCCTGTTTTATAAATTTCTGCAATAATGTTTTGTGACGTTGATTAAAATCGTCACATTTAACACAGGATATAGCAAATGCTACTAGGCGTGATATGTATACGCCATTTGCAGGTCCCACTGGAATATTACTGTCCAGACAGGGATAGTTTACGATGTCGAAATTGTAATCATCTCTTTTGTCATACAGTCGACGAGAGAGAAGGCCCGCTTCATTTTTTAAAGAGATATAGGTCTAAATATGACGTGCCTGTAGGGTTATCTGTAGTTTCCTTCAAATCCAGTGAAGGTGGATATATATCCTTCACTGCGTCATTTATATAGCGATTATCCACAGCGAGAAGATCGTCTATATAGCGTTTGGTGAATGAGAAGGAACGGGTTTTGAATGGATCGGTTTCAATCGATGTCACACTCACGGATATTTCACTCGTATGGTGACAGACAGTTATGTTTGTAGAGGAAGCCAGAGTACCGGTAGAGAGCCACTGCTCATCGGCAAGTAACTGGCAAGCTTTCATACATGCACCAGCGGGGCTCGAACTCCAGCGGTGTGAGGTTAGCGCCTTAGACCACTCGGCCACCGAGGGCCCTGTTCAACAGGGACTAGGCGCCTAGCTACACCGCTATACACTAACCTATTGGGGTAAGTTGTGGTATGTAGACGTTTGAGATGCATGGAGTGTAGCAAGAGAAACAGCTGACGTGATCGTTACGTGATCAGATGTAGAGAAAGCGCAAATATGGCCACAATAGGTGTGAACTTGGAACTAAGCGACTACACCCCTGCACACTAACCCACGGTTGAAGTGTATCGTCTGGATGCTCTCGGTAAGTAGACCACGAATGGTGTGATTTTTCGGTGGGAGTGGGGGATACCGTGGGCGATAGGGTGCAGTTGGCAGGGCATGCTGGGTCGTCTCGCCTGGCAGAGTGATCTACCCTGGGTACATTACAGCACACCCAACCTGGAGGAGCCGCGTTGGGCGTCTTTACGATTCTCGTGGGCTATTGTCCATGTATCAGATGCATCGTGGGTCGTGCTCGCTCTTTTCCCATCAGAAGCCGCCCTTTGAGAACCAGCCCTTGTGTCGCATCAATCATCGATCATATTCGCTCTGGTCCATCCCTAAGCGTCTTCAGGCAGTCCTTGATAATGTATCGGCAAGATATCCTGGAACAGCTGTTTTCGCATTTTTACCGCATGCTCACGTCATTTTTGGTCAAAACCGCACCAATAGCATTCTAAATTCCCCGAGCTTCAAGACAACACCCGCCACTCATGGTCGACATGCCCACTCCTGTGGTGTAGTGTATAAGGGGTTTAACTGTTTAGTCCCAGATACGGCCCTAATCCAATCGTATTTGCACTTTCTCTACTACTGATGTCGTCACAGTCACGTAGCCGCTCTCTGTTCGTGCACTCCAGATTCAACATGCATCTTCAAGTTCCACATTCTACTAGTTACGGCGTAAATGTATGTCCATCCATTCGAGTGCGCATTCGGCCGTAAGTTCGCTTTTCCTACTACTCCCGATGTACTTGCTCACCAAGTCACACCATGGCCTGGGAAGTGTATGACTTTCGACTACAAGAGCACTGTGGGCTACAGGAAATGTTTTGGATTGTAGGTAGGGATGTTTTCAAGTCCGTACCCCGAACGTATTTGCGCTTTCTCTAATACTGATGACGTCATCGTTGACGTTACAGATGACGTCACAGTTACGTGGACAGCACTAGAATAGTATTCTACATCACGGGAGCTTCACTAAGAGAAATTGTCTGCTACACTTCGACTCAGGATGGCCCCTAGCTAGGTCACCCAAAACATTTCTCTGTATACCCGAATATGCCAAGTCATTTCTGCTACTTGACTGCGCACCAAGTTGTCACTTCCAGTCAAAACCACCTCAAACTTAGTCTACACCACGACAGCTTCCATCAGCCTTACTCTACAATACGAGAGCTTGAACAGGACAACATGCACGGCCCTTTGGACCCAGTGTGACACACAGATCTCTCAAAAACGCCCTGGCGCAGCATTTTCTCTCTTATTGAACGACTTTGCATACACATCATGATGTCGCAGTCAAATCATGATCAAGGAACTGTACGACTATACACAACGAGAGCTTCAATATGTGTCGAAACGTATTAAGCAGCACCCTAGCTCGAATTTCAAGACATACAGTCTGCTGCCAGACGAACAGACACAGCAGCTCAACAGTTCAATTAGTTTTGGCGTCCATTTTAAATTTTGGCGGCCATGTTGCATTTTTTATCAACTTTAAATTATTCTAAACTAATGGGATTTGTTTAGCCCTACCACACAAAAAGGAAAGAACTCAAAGACATAACATAGGGTTTCCAGCAAAAAAATGTGCATGCCAGATTCAGTAGGGTTTGGCGGCCATTTTAGACTTTGGCTGCCTTATTGGTTTTTAAAACCAATTGCAAATCATTCAAAAATTAACTAATTATGCATACCCTAACATTCGACCAGAAAAATAATCGTATTTTGTGGATGGAAAATTGATTTCAGGCAGACATATGTGAGAAACAATGGGGGCCATTTTAGCTTTGGCGGCCATATTGGATTTTAGGCCAAATCCAGGATAATCCCTAGGTTTTCTTGAAAGGATGCTAAGGACGACGGAACCACTGAGAAAACTTTGACACGAAAAAATGTTAGTTTTTCTTTCGCTGGGACCTGTCTAATACACATCATTTATTCACTGGTCATCTATATGTATTCACGGATTATTCGCAGAATAGGGAAAATGTGGACAAGAACATCCGTGTATGGATTTGCATCACACCAGAGGCATACTCGTCACAATAATGATATTCTCGTCGTCAAATAAACTAAGACATATTCTTCTACTTAGGGTACTGCATTTCAGAGACTGACGTTACCGGAATGACCAAAGACCCATGCATATCTCCAACATATGGGATAAAATGAACATCTGAAACAGTAATTAATAACATCCTGATTCCTACTCGCATATATAAACTGTTTGTCATTCAGTTGATCTCATCGTCGTTTAATAATTATAAGTATTTTCCTGCATATATCGACCCAACTCCATGATCGACCTAAGTATTTTCAATAGGTAAAGGTAGATGATGTTGGGGGTATGTACGTTCTCTTACAACGACCCTAGGCAGGACATACAGGAGTTTAATCTAGTAATTTACTTGATTTATTTCAAGACTGCACCAGTAGAGGATATGGCAAATAAGAATGAATGCGTACAGTTCCTGTCATCACTCAGATGATATAGTATATCCGAAAGGCTTACATTTTCAGGAAACTCCAGACATGTTTAAGATCTTGGCAAAAGAATATTCGTACAGACGCCTCATCCAAACTTAAGAAAACAAAAGAATTAAAGAATTCAAGAGATATGAAACCAGCTCCCAAGGGATTTCACAACAGTACTTTACAAAATACCAAATTTCTCTCAATTTGGGGTAATAATTGCAAGTAGGTTCCTCTTTCATTAAATTATTCAAAATCTTTGGCTGGATAAACACATCAGAGAGAATCTTTTACTCACTACCTGAGCGCCATTTTAGACAACCTCGAAAAGCTAGTAACCAATTTAGGTTCTATTAATTCCACTGAATGGTATCTTGGAGAGTGTCTCAGTCAACTTAGAGATGATAGAACTTCAAATACATGCTTCTGTGCTGTCATTAAATATTCAGCCTCGTCCATTAAAGAACGTCCGCGTCCATAATCCAAAGACTTATTTTATATAATAGAATTAGCACCAAATTTCAAAACCCCCAAAACAATCATAGTATACATACACATAGGCTAGTTTCCTGTAAGAGAGAAACGGTCAACAGTTTTCATTGATGCCGGTGTGGAGGTTAAGAATGCCCGGTGGCTAAGAATGTCCGGCTTTTATCTTCTAGCCCACCGAGGACAGTTTTCTCCACGATGGGGTCAAGTGTCCGTCATTAGTTGCAATAGAAAAATACAGGAAAAGGGACAATAATCACCGGGACATTTCAAAAATATCAAATCCGTATCGCCGATCAATATTCCTAATCCATATGATTTCCGTTGTAAAATCGTTATCAAGGTTCAAGATCACAGCACCCGGCCGTCATCGAGTGGATATACCAGGCCCGTCGCCGGGAGCGGGATATGCGTTATATATTTTTTTCATATGAAATCCCTTGAACGCTTTCCTTTGTGTACCAGAGGATCAGGCCGCATCTACACTTTCATAATTTCCTCTCGTCCATATTGGCAGAAGTATACCGGCGTATCACAGCTTAAACGTTGAATGAGATTAATTTTTCCCAGGAAAGAAATTACAAAATAAAACATTACACTTATATTTAATTCATCCAGAAATTTTATTGGTATTCAAAGTCCTTTCAACACAATGTGGGTTTGATTACCTGACATCAGATTCCACGCCCCGAATGCCACCAGGTGGTAGTACGTGGTAATGTGAAAATGTACCTCAATTGAGATATTGGCATCCTGTACCAGTTAAATTGTCTTTTTAGTAATTAAAAGTATAAACCAGCAATGAAGAAGGTCATTGTCCTGGTTTTAACCTTGAAAATCTATCGTTCGCGGGCGGCACACGTTCGCCATAATCGCTTACCGTTTAAAAATAATCTTCATAGCACCCTCCTTTGGGAAATCTTGGTGACGGGCTTCTATACAATCAATCGGAAATAATTCCATACCGAGGGAAGTATAAATATATGCCTAGCAGAATGGAAATGACAGCTAAAGGAAAAGGAAGCTGATGTACCTAGGATTTTTTCCAAGGCAAAATCAGAACTAACTCGCTTCACCCCTTCCTTTCCTAGTTGTAGTTATTCCTACCCTGAGTCTGTTAAAGTAAATGAACTCTCTGGGCCTGGGAACTGTTGCAATAAAATTCTTTTGAAAAGCAGTCCTGTTAGTGACGGTTTCAACCATGTTATCTTTTATCCATCCAGACTACTGGGTATTAGTATGAAAGATTTTATCCCATTATAAGGAGAGATATTTCTTAAACAGAATCTACCTTACCCTATCATACAGAGAGGGGGCTAAGTTCTAGGGGAAAACACTGGATATTGTATGTTGTATCTAATTACATCGGTCGAAAATTTAATGCCACGAGAGTCCACAGTATATTGTCTGTGACACTTTTCCATACTGTTGCCCGCATACCCTGTACAAAGAATAGACTGTTCACATATGTCATGTCCTCTCGGCTTACGGTTACACATCACTAAATGATTCTTGTACCGAGGGTTATCCCGGAGAATAGACGACCGACTACAGCGATTGGACCATATTCATTCCGGAAGTGAATTGTTTTGTGTAATATTTTTTGTTTATCTCTCTACAATAGTTGGTCTTCATAAATCAGAAGTTTCTTGGTCACTTTGAAAATAAAAATAAATTTCAGGAAATTTTCATTACACACACTTTGCCGTCGCCATGGTGGTGTTTATAAGACGACATATTTTTATCCAGCTGTGGCTCGGAAAAATGGCACATAAGGTCACCTCAATTTTTGATATGTTTGAAGTTAGAAGCCAGGCTTTCTGACTATATATGTTATTAGTCGTCGGGAAATACTGGAATAGTGTTTTCTGGACATGTTTCAGGCCAATTTACTACATAAATAGTAAGGAGATCCTTTGGTGGTGTGCAATCTTACAGTCATTCTAACATTTCTTGGAACGCTGTAACATGGAGTTCTAAAGTCCATAGTCAAGCTGGGTAAAATGCTCCCTTTGCTACAGCTTGGAACATTTCATTTGCAAGGCCCCGCTGGGGCTTGGACCCCTTTTTTTAAAGAATCTGAGATAGCCATGACACTCCCATCACCTCTCGCTTTAGGGAAATACGTAATCCCTTCCCCTGTGTTAAACCGTGCTCGCGTGATTGAGGCAGTCTGTCTGACTGATTTTTGTATGACATATGTTATTGACCAGTCATATCAGCCCAAGAAAATTTGGGTACAAGAAATTCTGGTTCATACTTCACCGGAAGAGACATTTCTTTTTCCAAATCGTCAAAAAAACAGATGATTCCATAACTTATAATCTATGGCCATAAAGAAGAAGAAGCAGAAGAAAAAAAATAGAATGAAGACCACGGAAATCTGAATCCACTTTTCTCGTTGGGCAACACAACATATTAAAACATTGTACGTACAATATCATTTAATAGTCTGGGATATTTATTTATGATATTCAATGTCCGACCTTTCATGCTGTGGTTACTCGGCAATTACCAAGGACTGTTATCATTTCGTTCATAGAACACTGATGGTTTAAAGGATCAACTAAAAATCTAGAACGTTAAAGGTCCTACATGATATAATATGTCTCTCTCACTCTTATAAAAATATGACCGATGATTGCAGTTTTATCATGGATCAAAAGAGCTACATTAAAATAGCCAAGCACAGTATAAAACATCGAAGAAGTCAAATGGCAAAGGATCTGTTTGATTGTTTGTCCTCTATAAGATCAAATAGTTTCCTCATATAACAGACATGTCCGCAAATAATGACCTTACGGATTCAACTACCAGGCAAAATGTTTGGCTGGAAGAGTAACCTATACGTGTTGTCGTTTTATATACCCCCTATTGATTCGGCATATTTTAATAACCGATTTAATATGCTGGAAAGCAGTATCCCTCACTTTAGAAATAAAGGTACCGTATTGTATGAGCGATGCAATTGCACAAACTGTGACAACATTTTGGATGAGTATATTGGTACACGCCAATGCCAAATTAATACCACTCCCAGATGATTCTATTTCTGACTAGTAATAAAACTAGTAACAAAACACGGCAAGCATTTTATAGATCTCTGTATTGCATCTGTATTCTGAATCGGAGAACTTCGGGATACAAGCGTCTAGTCCGTCATTCAATTTTCAGCCGTCGCCCATTAAAGATTTTTTCGGAGATATTGACTTATTTTATCGACCAAGGTTGCAGCGCAGTCGATTTTGGTCTTGTTCATAGATTACGATTACTGATGGTCAGTCTCAAAGTCACAGAAATCACACCACAGTCTGTGCATTGCCCAATATCAACTTTATTAAAATGCGACAAAAATACCACACCGAAGTTCATAAATAATATTAATTTACACACCACGCCTCGAACGTAGAGCTCCGAAAAATACACACACACACACACACACACACACACACACATATATATATATGGCATCCGACATTAACTCAACTGAAGGAAGTGTGAAAAATGCAGTCAATTTTAATAAAACATTATTGCTCGTAGCATATAAAACGATATCCCCATCAAAATCTTTACGAAAAGTTGCCCGGAAAATCAGATGCCATAAATCAATTTGGAAATCAATTCGAAACCACAGCATGATAAATGGCTAAATCACCACATGATCAAGATAAACAAATAAAATGAATGAAAAATAAAAAAAAGACAAGACAAAATTATGAATCATAAAATTAGGACGAACTCGAACTCTACAAGACAATAATCCAAGGGACTAATGAATGATAATGATCATAATGATAGCTATCTTTAATCTATATGATTTTCGTTGTAAAGCCGTTATCTACACAATGATGTATCTCAGAAAAGCGCAACTTGCTTGGTCCCTTGGCACAATAAATCCCTAACAACTTATTCGACTTTCAATACTGTTCACAATAGTGTTTTAGCTGACATGGGCTCTGATTAGCTTTCTGCACGTTAAGCGGTGGCATGTTTTGGGGGAGGGCATAACTTCCTTGGCTATTTCACTCCCACTGGGTCATTTTATCATATGAATATTTTAAGAGCAGTTTTATATTTCTGTATTTATTCGTATTTGGAAATAACATATATGCGCAGTATTATTATCCACTATTATCCCAGACGTCAATATGTTCCTATACAATTTAATGCATTTAATGTTCCAACAATGAATATACTTTCGACCCGCAAATATCAATAGGATAATTGGAGGATAACATCGATAGTGAAGGGAATATATTTCCAATGCATCAAGTAAGTCTCTATAGACATTCACCACACAATTCTGCACAGAACTGAAAATTGAGGCCAAACCATATTTCCTAAGAATAACTGGATTTATAAACGAGAGTGTTGGCGACTACTGTGGAAATACGAAAGTATCTGTTCTATGTCCAAACATTTCACACTAACAATCACAATCAAAGCTTGACTTCAACACATTAAACACGAAAATATTTCAAGAAAACGTTATACCAATATAGCATAGTGGGAAATTACCGGACCTGTTGTTCACTCAAGGAGCGTTCACAGCTTTCGATATTCTTCTGTGAGTAATAGGATGTAGGCGTAGGTTGTCAGCGGTTACAGAAACCGATAATAACAGTTAGCAAAATCATGTTTCAACGCGATAGATTCAACGCGATTGGTTTGGCATTACGCTCTTCATCTGCCCATGTTAACAATGGGCAGTATAATTATCCCATTGTGATATATGGAATTATTGCTAGTTGAACATATTTGTTATTCAAACGTTTATCATTTTACTCGTCACATACGGATAATCATTTGTACAAACCCTTTTGTTATATTATGTTGTCTATATGCCCTCTGTTCGTATGACTATCTTTATTGAATGTATATATGTCTGACTCGGCAGAGGAATTTTCTTTTAAAACACTTTTGATGAATTTTTATTTTTTTTATTTATGTATTTTCTTTTGAAACATTCCTGATTGAAAAAATGATATAGTGAGTGACAAGGACCTAAACGCTACTGATGAAGGGACCTAAATATACACAAGAGAATAGTCCCGAGTGTACTGGAACAGATCGTTATTGGGTGGTCAGAGCGAGAAAAAGTTGAACCTATAGTACTCGCAGATTTGTTGGACCTCACGAAGAGCAATCCGCCTTTTGACAGAAGTACCGTTTCCCAAGTAAAATAATTACCGGTACTGAGAAACCTCAATTCGCAAGAAGTTCTGGCAAATCTCCAGAGTAATTTCGTCATAGTCCCGGCAGACAAGGTTCCAAATAATATAATATTCATTTGTAAATATATTATTACCAGGTGCTGGCTAAAGAATTGAGTATAAGCAAACCATCGTCGAATACGTCTACTTACTCCCAAACCGCATAATTCTAGAATATTTATTTAACAATCACAAAATGTTTCTAAAGGAAAGTTGTCTTCCAACCACTCATGATGATATTCCAAAAGTGTATTGGACTCCAAAACTGCATAAAACACCATACAAAGCTAGATTCATAGCTGGTTCCAGAAGCTATAAGTTCCTTTCAACCCTGTTGACAAGGGCCATTCATGGATTCATGGGTTGTTTCTCTGTTTATTAATAATATCTATGTGAAATTTGGTAACACAATATATCGACAGCATAAATCAATGTATGAAAAAATACGTATCTACAGAATGGGGTTATGATACATATATCAGCCCATACTCTAATAACTCAAGAGGTGTTGCAATCTTATTTAACAACAATTTTGAATTCGAAGTTTTGAGAGTACGGCGAGATACAAAAAAAGGTAACTATCTAATATTGGAAATTAAAATGCCAGAACTAACATTCACTTTAGTTTCTATTTACGCCCCAAATGAAGATGACCCAGATTTTTTCGACAATATCCAAACAATATTAGACGAATGGAATAGTCAGCATTATATCCTTTGTGGCGATTGAAATTTAGTGCAAAACCCAGATCTTGATACCTTTAATTATATCCATGTAAACCATCCAAAAGCTAGAGAAAGGGTCTTGGAGCTAAAGGAATATTATGATTTAGTAGATCCATGGCGTGAGTTTAACCCGGAGGTGAAAAGATATACTTGGCGACAGCCAACTTCACTTAAGCAATCGCGCCTCGACTTTTTTTTGACATCTCATAACCTGTTACACGGAGTAAAATGTTCCAACATTCATCCCAGCTATAGATCAGATCATTCACTTGTCAGCTTATCACTCTCCTTTACAGATTTTAAAAAAGGCAAAGGATTTTGGAAATTTAATAACTCACTTCTAAAAGACAAAGACTATGTAGAGCTTGCTAAAGGTTCAATAATGGACACAGTAGAACAATACACTAGAACTGATAATACAAACCCAGTGGAAACATCGGAGCTAACAATCAACGATCAATTACTATTTGAAATGATACTACTGGGTATACGAGGCAAATCTATATCATACTCTTCGCATAAAAAAAGGGAACAAAAGAAAGAAGAATTGAAGTTGCAGGAGGATCTTGTGAGATTGGAAAGTAAAGTAGATGAATTAACAGAATACGATGAGGAACGCCGTGTCATACATGATATAGAGGAAACCAATAAAAAATTAGAATCAATTTATAAAAGTAGGGTCGAGGGAATGATGATAAGGGCGAAAGCCAGATGGTCAGAAAAAGGCGAAAAACCATCAAAATATTTTCTAAACTTAGAACATCGAAATTACCTAAATAAAGCAATAACGAGGATAGAAAACTCAAAAAATGAAATAATTACAGAAACAGACCAAATACTGGTAGAAACTAAAACTTTTTATAAGAAATTGTATACAAAGAAAGACGTTTGCTCGGTAGACATAGACGGTTTGTTAGGTGACACTGTTCCGAAACTTAGTAAAATTCAGACAGAATCTATGGAGGGAGAGCTAAGCAAGGAAGAAATTTTGTCGGCTCTTAAAAATATGAAGAATGATAAAAGTCCTGGACCAGATGGATACACGGCAGAGTTTTTTAAATTTTTCTGGATCGATTTAGGTAGTTATTTAATTAAGTCATTGAATTTTGCATACGATAATGGTGCTCGGTCTGTAACCCAACAACGAGGAATTATAACATGTCTCCCTAAAGAGGGTAAAGCAAAACATCTGCTTAAAAACTGGCGGCCTATATCATTATTAAATATTACCTACAAAATTGCATCTGCGGCTATTGCACAAAGAATAAAAACTAGTTTGCCACATATAATTCACGAGGATCAAAAAGGATTTATGGCTGGGAGATTTATTGGTGAAAACACAAGGCTGGTATATGATATAATGCAATATTCAGAGGATCACCAAATACCAGGTTTGTTAATGCTGATAGACTTCGAGAAAGCGTTTGACTCTGTAGATTGGTCGTTTATACAAAAGGCATTGGAATATTTCAAATTTGGCCCTTCTATACAAAAATGGATAAATATATTCTACAAAAACGCTCAGACATGTGTGTTAGTTAACGGCTTTGCTTTTCAGTTCTTCGATATATCACGCGGCTGTCGCCAAGGGGATCCATTATCACCGTACATTTTTCTCATTTGTGCCGAAATATTAGCAGCAATGCTTAGAGGCAATGCAAATATTAAGGGTATCAAGATTGGAGATGAGGAATTCCTTCTGTCCCAACATGCTGACGATACTACAATTTTTCTAGACGGATCCCTCAAGAGTTTAAATTCATGTCTGGAAACATTGGAACATTTTGCTAATTTTTCAGGTTTAAAAATGAATGTAGACAAAACAAAAATTGTTCGAATAGGTTCACTTAAAACATCCAACATAATGTTGAAAACAAAATAGCATTTGGATTGGTCACAAGGCGATTTTAAATTATTAGGACTGGTTTTCACCCACAACCTAGCTGAAATGGTGGAGAGAAACTATAAAGACAAATTAAAGGATATTTCTTCTGCCATGAGAATATGGTCAAGACGTGGACTGACTCCAATAGGTAGAGTTGTTATTCTGAAAAGCTTACTTTTGTCAAAACTAAATCACATTTTTGCAGCTCTCCCAGATCCATCTGAACTAATGATAGAAGAATTTCAAAAAAGCTGTTTCGCGTTTGCATGGAACTCTAAACCAGACAAAATTTCCAGGAAAATGGCAACCAAAACTGTAGAAGATGGAGGCTTGGATATCCCGGTAATAAAATTCGCCATCCAGGCACAAAAAATATCGTGGATTAGAAGATTATATCTGAATAATCCTAAATGGGGAAAACTATAGTCCTACTGTATATGCCACAAAACCAAAGCATGGTGACAGTCGGTTCTGCTTTCTTAAGAAAAACCGTCATCCCATATATTGACAATCTTTTCTGGAAGGACGTTCTTGTAGCATGGGCCGATTTTCAAGCAAAACTAGATTACAAAGCGAGCCATATATTTTCCAATGAGATAATATGGTATAATGAGAATGTTACCATAGATAACAAAGCGTTTTATTTATCCGATTGGGATAGAAAAGGTGTCCGTTTCGTTAATGATCTTTTGGAAGCCGACGGAACATTCCTAAAATTTGATACATTCAGGAAAACCTTTCTATGCAGATCAAACTTTTTGGAGTATATATCTGTATTCCAGGCAATAAAAAGGGCGGCAAATAAAAAAGGAATTTTATCTTTACAGAAACAAACAATAACTCCGCTGATTCCACCCCATGTTTCGTCTTTATTGAGCGTCCGAAAAGGTTGTAAAACTTACTATAGAACCTTACTAGACACAAAGTTTACTAAATCGACTGCTCATTTAAAATGGGGAAAAAATCTTGGAGAATCTTTTACTGAAAGGGAATGGCGAACTTTTAATATCCATGTATCTAAGTACCGAGACGTAAAGCTCAAATGGTTTCAATATAGAATACTGAATAGAATTCTGACAACCAATATCTTTGCCCAAAAGATTGATCCTACTGTTAGTAGTAGGTGTACTTTTTGTAATAAAAACCCCGAGACAACCCTCCACTTATTATGGGAGTGTGAACATATAAAACCTATTTGGCAACACATAGAGCAGTGGTTCGCCTCTGTGGGTATTCCCGTTCCATTCACGCCGAAGAAAGTAATTTTTGGACTTTTAGAAACGCGAAATAAACCACTTAACTATGCTATGTCAGTGATAAAATTTTCAATTTACAGGATGAAAGCAGCTAAGAAATTGCCAACTTTCGAAAGTATTCAAAAAGATCTTAAATCAGCATATGAATTAGACAGATATATCAGATACAAAAATTGTGAAAGGCATATTTTTGATCAATATTGGTCGACACTACATTTATTATTGAAATCCTAGGTATTTTGCAAGAATATGCATACAGATATATATCAATATGGCTGCTTTAATCAATGTTAAATCTAGGAATTGATGACAAATCTGGAAAAAAACTAGTATATTGTACTATTAATTGATGCTATTGTAAAAATGCGTTCCTCAATTTTGTGATGTTTTCAATGTTTTTGCAGAACAAACCTAAGCTGCGTATGTGTGTTGTCTGTATGCTGTATACATGCTGTATATGTCCTGTCCATTATATGAAAAGCCAAATAAAATATCAATTATAAAAAAAATATAAAATAAATCAATGTATTTCAATGGGTATAATTGTGCACCTCTTTTGGGTGACCTCTAACTTTTCTCTTATCGTAAACATCGTAAACTATCCCTTTCTGAGCAGGATTTATTGCAGTTGGACCTGGCGTATACATATCACTCCTGGTAGCATTTTGTAGATCCTGTGTAAAATGTGACGATTTTAATCAACGTTACCAACCATTGTTGCAGAAACTTATAAACAGGGCTATACACCAAGCGCCTCCAACCAAAGTTTCTCAAATCTGGCAATTTATATCACATGCTGATAGCAAAATATCAGCGTCGCGTGCAAGGTCTATGGCGTCACGTTTCGTAACTTATGTCTCAAGCCGGGGCTAGGGGTCATATGAATCCATGTACTTCAAGATCCTCATAGTGTTCATATGAACGGTCACAATCAAAGCGTGACTGAGATAGATCATTATCTAGATACAAACTACAACGAACATCACATGGATTAAGAATACTGATCAGCGATACGTATTTGATATTCTTGGTAACAAGATGATGTCTTGCCGGCATCACTGGAAGCTGTTGACTGCTGCTCTCTTGCAGAAAACTAGGTTATATTTATGTATACTGTGATTTTTTTTTAAACACTTAAACGACTGTACGCTATTTAGCCGTTGTCTTCCTTTGTGATTTGACAATTGCCTGGAACTGGTTATTTCACTTTAATATTGTATCCTGAAGTTATCAGCGCTGATGAGAGTAATAAATGTTTAAAAGCCGTCCCTTTGTTGTATACGCTGGCTATTTGCTCTGTGTGGCACGTTTTTGGTCAGTATCTGTTTGTTGTAATGGTTCGTTTTGGCGCGTACCTTATTCGATGCTCTCATTTGTCTATTGTTATCAGCATTATTGTCTCTGTGTGAGAAGTTTGTTGTAATGTGTCCTTTGGGGCGTACCTTATTTGATGAACCAATTGGTCTTATCATCATCAGTGAGGTATAGCTTACGACATGGATGTAATGGAATATCCGCGACCCTCAATTGATTCTTCATCAAGATTGAACTTTTCTTCCTCGTTATATGTTTCCGATAACCACATTTCCTGTAATTTTCCTTCAATGGATGGATTCTCAGCCTCATATTTATCAGCTGCGTTATTGTATTTTCTGCAATGTCCATAATATTGACTTGTTTATCAGCCTGTTCACGTATTCGGCATTTCTATCTTCAGTTTTTCAATCTCCATGTTGTTTCGATGAACTGCTTGGTCTGTCGTATCACCAGTTATCGCTTTTTGGCGAAAATTCGGTGGCAGAGAAAAAAGAACCTAGGTTCTAATTCCAAGAGCTTTTGTATATATTACCCATTCTGTAATCTGGTCATGGATCCAGGTATGGTCGAAGCTATCTTATACATATCGGACGTGACGGTCTACCATGCCGTCTGTGCATTCTCTTCTGTTTATCATGTATTCTCTAGCTTAACCTCCTACCCCAGGACACCCTATTCTGAGTGTTCAGTACGGTCAGTCACGCGCTGATGGAATTTTCCCTTCACCGATGTCTGCTTTAAATCACTTTATGTAGCCATATCTGGAGACCGGATATCACAAACCATATACACTGGATGACTTGGTGGGCGGGTGAAATGAACATTACCCTTTTGTCCAGTATAGACATTGCGAACCCCATATAACCAAATGAGAAGAAACAAACAAATAATTGTCCAGGAAGCAGGCAGGTGACTTCGATTGGATTTTAGCCCCCAAACGTTTTCCAAACATCTACCCATAACCTGGAATTCATGTGTGTATATAAATAAAACTTTTTGATTCACTTGTTTCTTTAAAAGTCGCCCTCTCTTCGAATTATCCAAGATATGACGATGTTTAGCAGAGGAGACAAGTCATCAAGTCAGACGAGACAATTTCTCTTTACATATTCTGAAAATGTTTAAAATCTCTTTGCGAAACTTTCTCTCCATGAAAGCATATATGACTGGGTTAATGGCGTGGGTGAGCATATACCAGAATTCACAGAGTAACATAACGCCTCCTACAGTGTCTCCGTACTTTATGAATAGTGGCGATATATCCACGAGGTTCTCCTCGATCCTGTACCCCATTATCGCTAACGAAGGAATCCAGCAGATGAAGAATGCGACGCCGGCAGTGAGGAGTATTTGGGCTGTTTTGGCATTCCTTCTATGGGGAATTGGCAGAAAATGTGATGACACAGTACATTCCGCCCCGGCTGTACTAGAGACATAGAAGACCGGATAATTTAGAGCAGCTATTTTAGTTCCTGGTCGGTTCCTTCCGTCACTGTTCTGGGAATTCGATTTGTACATTTTCGGAGCGATGATCCTGTGTCGATGTCTAACCTTCACAGCCACGTGCCAGGAACACCAGACGAAAACAACGAGCACAGTCAAGAATAAGGCAATCATTAGAGAATTATAGGTTATCCATCTTGAAGAGTCATACGAGTTATCGCGAAATAGGCAACATTTTTCCTCCACATACATGGTGATATTTTCGAAGAACAGTGTTGGTAAGGCAAAAAGCATCCCAATGCCTGTTTCCAAAAAGAACAAATATCTGTATGCTTTAACGGAAATCCCTGTATGGAAGGGTGTACATATCTTCAAATATCTGTCAATGGCTATCAGAAGTATAGTAAACATGGAACAAGTTAATGTCAGCGCCCCGACAAAGCACACTGTTTGCATTCCAGCATGGCTTGGTATAAAGTCTGCGCCGGTCAGCATGTACAACGCAGATGGAATTAGTATGGCACAGGATAAGAAGTCGTGAATTGCCAGATGTAGCAAGAGTTCCCCGAAACTAGTCTTTTGTCGGGATTTTACCTGTATAACGCACACCAATCCATTACCAATAACTCCCGAAACAGACACGCACAAAAGCAAGATAAAGATCGGTAAAATGTTGATTATGTTGTACTGAGGTGTAGCTTGACACAACAAATCGCTGGTGGAATTGCAGACAGTACCAAAGTTAGTACCGTTACAGACAACATAATCGTTGTACATACTGGCAATACAGCAACCTTCCTCAAACAATATCAAATACTTGTTGGAGACGGGTGACAGACAATGAAATTTTATGGAAGACGTACATTTACTGTTTTTCACTAATCACAATTGATCGGACTTGTCATGCTCTATCTTTCTAACTTTAAGCTAATGGATGTTAATCCGCAAACATGGAAAATGCCTCGGAGTCCTCAACAAATATTATATCTCGAACATACACACCACCATTATCGCAGTTATATGTTAATACTGTCTATTGGTTGTTTATCTGATCGCTTTTCCTATTACTGTAATAGCTGTACAATCAGCTTTCATTGTCTCTACGTATCTTCTGTATTTGACACTATTTACATAGCCCATAGCGTAATGGTGTCGCTGATGAACCGGAGGCATGCACATAAAATATAATCGGAAAGTGCTAGTTCTATGAGTTGATTGGCTAACTGGGTCTTAACATGAATCACAGAATGCGATTGGATATTTGATATTGTGTGAGTCCCTCATTCTTGATCCATTGTTACAGGTACTTTAATACTGGATCGCCAGATCTGGCATGATGAATTTACTATATTGTACATGAATCATACACACGACATCCCCGCCTTTTCCATCTGATACAGCCACATTTTCACTGGCTGATTGAGCACTCCACTGGTTTTTATGCAAATTTCTCATAAATTGGAGCGATATGCAAGTCACAAGTCAAAAGAAGTTGACCAATTTTCGAGAAATAGCCATTTTATATGAAAGTATATACCCGTTAAAATAAACTACATAATTTCAAACCTATTGCAAACCTAGTATATGAGCTTTTCCCAAACATAAATGTTTTCATAGGCTTGTGAATTCAAATAATTATTACTATGGCGCGACAGACGCAAGTGGGTGTACAAAATTGCCTTTGAGAAGTGGAGCACGAGATCTTAAAGCCAATAATCATGCATGCGGTATTAGAAACTGTTTCCTCATGGTGATAATCTTAAAGAAATAATCGACATATTACAAGCGTCTAGTCCGTCATTCATAATCCAGCCGTCGTCCATTAGAGAATATCCGCGTCCATAATCCAAAGACCTATTCCATATAACAGTATTAGCACCAAATTCAAAAAGACAATCATAGTATACATAAACATAGGCTTGTTTCCTGCAAGAGAAGCGGTCAACAGTTTTCAATGATGCCGGCAAGACATCATGATGTTTCAAAAATATCAAATCCGTATCGCTGATCAGTATTCTTAATCCATAATATTCGTTGTAAAGTCGTCATCTAAAGAATGATGTATCAACATAATCAACATTTTACCGATCTTTATCTTGCTTTTGTGCGTGTCTGTTTCGGGAGTTATTGGTAATGGATTGGTGTGCGTTATACAGGTAAAATCCCGACAAAAGACTAGTTTCGGGGAACTCGGCTACATCTGGCAATTCACGACTTCTTATCCTGTGCCATACTAATTCCATCTGCGTTGTACATGCTGACCGGCGCAGACTTTATACCACACCATGCTGGAATGCAAACAGTGTGCTTTGTCGGGGCGCTGACATTATTACCCGGTGCAATATGAATTCATTCCAGGAAACCAACAGAACTGAATGCAACATGCAGTACAGGAAAGAACATCGCACACTGTTGCAACGCATTTCATCACACATTTCACATTTTGTCACAATGCAACAAAACGCTTTAACACTGCTTGCAGAGTAAACGCGTTTGTCACAATCGCTGCATTTGCATGCAACTTCAAACTGAATTGCGGCAAACGCCGTAGGACTGTCAATTTGAACGAGGAATCATCGGCGATGCAGCTGCGTTTAGTCTAAAAGATGGAAGTTTCTCCACGGAAGTGAGAATGGCCGTTAAAACCATTTGGAGCACAATGTTTGTGTGAGAGATAATACTCGAAGCACGCTGAAGCCTTTAAGTCATCGCTTCTCCCGTTCTCTTCCAGATCGCTTCTCTCTTTTAGGAACTGGTCTTTGTTAATGTATATTCTGATTTGTTTTTTTTATTTGGTGATAATGCTGTTATATAAAACAGGTTTTTGCATTAGGGACGCGGTAATTCGGTAATGAACGAGGGCTGAATAATGAATAACGGACTAGACGCTTGTATCTACTTCTTTAAAATTTGGGTATCAGTTCATTCATCAAACTCATCCACATATTCATCTGTGCGTTTTAAAAGTATTTGGCTATCTTTTGGAACACCTTTATAGTCATCTGCATAAGCGAGAATCTTCGTTAAATATCTTGGAGCACGTAAGTAATCTTTGTATGTGAAGGCATTGAAGATCATTTTGAGGAATATGTTAAAGATTAAACATCGCTTGAAACCCCTTACCCATATGCGTCATCTACCTATGCGAAAAGTGAAATTAGATACCAAATCCTCCAACTCAGCATTGTGTGTACATTGTCATGTATGTCATGTACGTGACAATAATCGGAAATCCTTTGGACACCTTAGTTATCCACGTATGGAAGAAAACTCTTGGAATAATTTGGAGAGCCATATATCATATATGTATAGAAGATGTTATTGGGGAGAATTTCTATCTCAAGGCGCTGCTCACAAAATTACCTTTAACAACATACGAACATCCAGCTCTCCTAAATGCATTTCTGTCATGCGTGCTTTGGTTTTGTTATTCGTATTTTAGCCAACGTGTGACTCCATATTTCATATTTATATAATCTCGCTCATTGCAAGGATATTTAACTTCGTCTCTCTTTCATCATTTTACCGTCTACATGAGCCGTTCATAAATCTTAAGGTATCCACCCGTATCTCCTTTGAGAGGCACCATTTTTTCTTCATTGCCGATACTCTTCAAAATTCTTATTTCATTTTTTAACCCCACCTGACCTGGGGAGCACTTTCCGCCTCCCCTGTTGGTATTTTGCTCCTATCTCCGAAACGACGAAAGTTGAGCTTTGAAACTCCGTCATTTTGTAGATTATCATATTGGTGTCATTCTAGGCCTATCTGCATGACCCCTCGAGCAGAGGATCATGGGTAAATTCAAAATGGCGGCCAAGGGGGTACCAGAAAAGTGATATTTTCGTCAGATTTCAAAATTTTTAATTTCCTGCCTAAAAAAGTGGCTAAAACCTATTTTATTTCATATCAAATTATTATTTGCTAATTTATCATACAATTTATGCGAAGAAAATACGTAAATAAAAAATCAGAAAAATCTGACAGAAAAATCGTCCAAAAATGCATTTTTGGGGAAAATGACGTCACTATGACGTCATCATGGTTACCATCTTGGATGGTTTTACATTTTCTAGTAGAGCTTGACCCAGAGATATAGTGTGGTAACTTTCAGCCCTCTAGCCTTAGGGATAGCGAAAATATTCAGGGAGAGGCACTTTCCGTTCCCCCATGCTGCGGTACACCCCCAAATCGCCCAGGCTAGATAGAGATAAGAAAGCTGAAGATCCATTAGGCATGCATGCGGGATCTGAGGGAAAGGATGCAATCAAAGGGAAAAGTACCATAACTATCTGCATGGGTTGATGCGAATACAGAGCACAGACCTGCTATAATTTGGAAAGATAATATACGCAATGGCAGTTCTTGCTTTAAGGATGAACTCGACCCACCAGCACGGGAGGAAATCCTGGATGCATCCCCAGAAATACCGCTTCTACACCCTGATGAATACACCAGCTATTTAGCTTAGGCGAGTTTGGTGCCTTTAAATCGGAGATGACTGGGAAGCTGACCGAAATTATGCAGCAGATTTCAGGCCTACAAGTTGCACTTTCCAGGAAAGTGACTGCTAGGGCAACTCCAATTTAAGCTTGAAAACAGGTACGATTCCCAAATGCGCTCCACGTGTAGCCTAGATTATGCCCAGGGTGAGTGAATAGTACTCTCTATATTAGAGCTGTAGAAGCCCGTGATGAAGATGTCATCCATGCGTGTACATGACAATGGTTATGTAATTGTGATGCACGGACAATATATTCCCTCAAGATAGGGCATTGGAAGGCCGTCACCATGCTGCCCGGACAGTTTACACAGGACAAACAGAAACCATCCTTGTTCAGTTGCTCCATAAAGCAACCAAGATGAAGGATTCTGCTTATGGGGGAATCTTGTCAGGTACTCGATTTTATTGTGTGATGTGTGATGTCCGGAAGAGGAGACCCTAATCGTACAAGGAATACGGTTGGTGGCAAATTGAAACACAAAACTGTATTGGCATATACATTGCGATGTTCTCATGCTACTGGGAGTGACCGGAACGTGAGTGTAACTCCCATGCAGCAAGACGCAGGGCCGTCATCTTTGAATTCACCTGAAGTCATGGAAAGATCGGAGATGTAGCTTTATTTAAAGATCTGGAAGATAAACAGGACAGGATCCTGGAGGAACAGACGGATATAGAAGGTAAACTAAAAGTTTTCCAAGAAAACTTCAGCAAAACTGAGGCCACGATCGAGGAGCACTCGGAGACATGGAATGTTTACTGTAAAAAATTAGACGAAATTTCCAAGGAACAACTGCTAAAGTTTGTTGCTGATCGCCAGAATGGAATACAGCAAATAAAAAATCAACGAACAGCTCTAGAGATCCATTATAGAAGAACAAATCTGCTTTTCTTTGAAGTACCACAACATGGGTCGCTTTCCTACGAAGACACTGAAAGGGTCATACGAGAGCTGATGACAGAAAAGTTCAAAAAGAAGGCAGAATATTCTTGTTCTATTGTGTTTGCGGCCGTACATAGAATTACAGGCGTCTGGTCCGTCATTCATAATTCAGTCGTCGTTGATTAAAGAATATCCGCGTCCATAATCCGAAGACCTATTCCATATTTAATATAACAGCTTTAGCACCAAATGAAAAAAACACAATCATAGTATCAATGAACACCCAGTAAATGAAGGTGGTGAAGTCATGAAATGAGTAAAATATGTAGTGTTCGTGATGATCTTTCCTATCGCGATGCAGACGGCGAACACGAATCTCTCTTTGTTGAACTGAAATGTAATAATACTAAATATCTTGTAGGAATATTCTTTCGGCCTCTGGGCAAAGACCGTAATCGATTAAATCGCCACCTTGAGTTAATTCTCAAAAAAAGGACATAGAAAAGAATAATTGTTTTGATGGGCGATTTCAATGTGGACATATTTAAAACTAACAGACATTGCCCTTACCAAAAAATCTTGTAAGATCTTGTAGGATTTGAAATTTTCTTACAAGATCTTGTAAGATCTTACAAGACAGTTTTTTTGTCCTACACGATCTTACAAGATCCTGAAGGACAAAGCTGGCTGTCCTACAATATCTTGTAAGATCCTGCAGGACAGCTGTCCTACATGATCTTGTAAGAATAAGTTTGCCTGTAGGACAAAAAATCAGTTTGCTTTTGGAAAGTATTTTTACAAGACAGTTTTACAGAATTTCCACAACATTGGATCTCCAGTTGAAGATATGGTTAGCACTTTCTCTTTCAAAAATGGCAGACGTATTATCATGATATATACCAAAATTGTACTTCTCTCTACTGAATCAATCATAGGGAGAACCTCATCTGTTTCACTCAAGTAAGAAAATTGTTCTTGAAAATTAAAAAAAATCTATCTGATAATAGTTTACCTTCAAACCTGATTGGGAAATTCTGTCAAAGTACTACATTTGTTTTTCAATATGTTATCTAAACGATGATACAAGTTATCAATATAACTATTTTGGTGTTTGGATACAGCGACAAAATGCGACGAATTCTTCAATGGATAACAACAACAACAACAACAGCAACAGCTTGAATTCAAAAATACACAAACTTTACGTAAGACTTCAGAGATCATATTAGTGACATGGGTTTTCATTCGAATAAAATAAAGATATCAATAATATCAATCTCTACATAGTGTTATCAAAATAGTATCATATTTGTGTAAGAAATCTTGTTGAATTTAGATTTTATAATAAAATTAATAAGTTTAATAAATAATTAATTTATAATCAGTCCAATCCAAAGATTTTATAATAAAATTGGACATAATGAAGAAAATAATTTAGAAGAGTACGCCTACTTCAGTTCTAACATGATTTTCAAGAAAAAAAATGTCAGTGAATGCTCTACCCTCTTCATTATCACCAATTATATAAGATAATATTATTCTATTTTAATGGTAGTCTATTACATTAGCAATTTACTTACTGGCATTAATTCAACAATTTGAGGAGAGTTATCTCCCCTGTACCGGTATATTTTAATTGGCCACTAGTGGCGCCACCATGCTGTCATATGAGAACAACAACAGCAGAAAAACATGCAAAAAGAAAGTTGATTTGCTCATGTTAAGCTGGAACTATTGAGGTTTAAAGAACTGTATTGCAGATGGTGATGAGTGAAGCTACATGTAATGATGGTAAGTAAGTTATAAATATAATTATAATGTTATAGCTTAATTAGCAAAACAATTCTAATTTCTAGTTAAACTCAGAACGTTGTAATGTGGACCCTCTATGAGCTTTAACTATCAACAAGTTTCTCTTCATATACTTGCCATATTAAACAATTGATACTCTTCTCAGTAACTACTGCAGCACTTCACCTTATATTTGCAGCCAAAATTAATGACTCATTTAGCCTGGAATTCACAAAGAAATATCCATAACTCGATCTGTCTGAAAAATCCTTTCAGATCTACCCAGGTTCATCAAGGCAGCCATTGTTGCATTGTCAGCTGGAAAAGCCCAGGCTTGGGGACCTCATGTGAAGATTGGCCATGCACCCCTGGAGGAAATACCCCGGAGGGTGAGATATATAGGTTATATCACACCACTGCTTGTGTATTTCCTGTTCATGTCAAACAGTAGGATTTAACTTGCTAGAAAGTTTGTGGGGGGGGGGGATGTTAGCTCTCAATAAATCAGTTGACATCCTCACTTGTTGTTTTGAAATGTTTATCGTTTCCTGCTTATATTTCCAGAAGATTTGAGAATATTTCCATACCAAAGTTCTGATGAAATCGCAAAGGAATATTTATTAAAATAAATTGATAACAAATACACTGTTGGCATAACCGATATTTGCTATGATAAAAATGTGACCAAGAAAAGCAGGATAGATTATGATTAGATTTCCTATCACCATAACCATGATAACATGCTATATTTTAATTGTCTATTTATTCCACTATTCTTGACCAAGGCTAAGGATTGCTGCATAATTCAATTGTACATCTGTACCCACATCTTGAAAAATGAGAACATTTCATTCATTCATTTCATTTAAAACGTTCTAAACAATTTTTTTCTCCTCAGATGCAACCAATCGGACATGTTCGAGGCGCATATTTCATCGACTCGGGCAGACATGTGATCATGGAAATCATGCAGCGTGTATTGTTGAATTACTTCTTCGCCAAAGAGGAAATAGCATCAGGCAATATTACATGACCAATACAACCGGATCACGAACATTGTTAAAATCATATTAGTGTACATTCTCAATATTTTTTCCAATTGTGATTGCGTTTTCATTTAGTGTTGATCCATAATTCTGGATCCCAAGTGCTTCAAAATATTTTGCTTCAAATCCATGAATACTGCTTAAGTATCATAATTTATATTGCTTTATAATACTCATAACATGCATTCAAGAATGTATATTTTACATAAATAACAAATGACTTGAATGACCGTGGTGCTACTGGACCCAAATAATCTTTATTCAGTGAGTGGCACATGTTCGGTTTTTGCAGAGGGCACACCAATAACAATAACATCACATTTCTATGATATTTCAATGCAAATCATCCTGGTTATCGTCACATTCACTAATATCAGCAATACGCCAGTTGAATGCAGTGTAATATTTCTAAGATTTCTCTAATCATACTTTTTCGCTAATGTCACAACAATTTTTAACCATTCTACCCATTTAAATTATGAGGATAACCTCTGAATAGTTTCAGGATAACTTGACACATTGATAACTTGATAACAATTTCTTTGCTAATTTGATGACTTTTCATTTTTTATCAGCAAGGTGATTTTGGACGCGATGAAATCAAAATTGTATGGGGAGCTAAAAAGTTATAAAAGACACTTGATCTGTTGAGAAAAACATGGATGCCTTGGACTTTGGATGCTACGTGCATGTGCTGGTTGCTGTTCCCTATAAATGTTTCTATTTATATAATAAAATGTATGACATGACAACATAATAATCCCTTGTGTGTTTAGCTGTATATACGTTTCTGTTTTGTGTGTATAGCTGTCTATACGTTTCTGTTTTATACAATAAAATGTATGAAATGAATGCATATAATTTGTTATGTTGACTATCTCATTCGACACGAAACGTTTCATCGTAAGCCTGCAGTATATTGGACAATCCTGCACAACCATCCAGCATTATTCTATCTGCGTTAATTGACACAAATGACAGCCCTGTAGGACAACCCTGTAGGATCCTGAAGGACGGTCTTGTGAGATCCTGTAGGACAGTCTTGTAGGATCTTGTAAGATCCTGCAGGACAATCTTGTAAGATCTTGTAGGATCCTGAAGGACGATCTTGTAAGATCCTGTAGGACAGTCTTGTAGGATCTTGTAAGATCCTGAAGGACGATCTTGTAAGATCCTGTAGTAGGGCAATTCCACGGTAACTCATGTTACACTTTAGCCATAACCTTTATGTTTACCCTGGGATATTAATACTATGATTTGCATCCAGCTCCTTCCTATTTTTCAAGATACTAATGCTAACTGGTAGCTTTGTTTTTCACACAAACAAAACAGTGTGTTATCAATAATATTGAATTAACCTTATTGCAAAGTTCGGTAACTCATGTTACAGTAAACGGACATGCCCTTGGAAGGTACAGTGTTTCTCCGAAAAACCTCTGAATACTAATCAATTAATCTGAGAATTAGAAGTCTTTTCTTTTAGTACACTGTATGGACTGTGTATTGTCCCTGTTCTAAACAACTGATGCAACACTGTTTTATTTCCACCTAGCTAAACATGTGGTAACTCATGTTACAGTAGCTCATGTTACGGTTTGTCCAAATAACAGAAGGAACAATTAAGTCTCCTTGAACATGTTTCTCTCATGTCAAAAAAGTGTCTAAAGCAACACAAACAGTGTAATAAAATAACTGTATAAAATTTGAATTCATCAACATGATTAGTGGTCAATTCAGTCTGAAATTCAAGAAATTTAAGTATTGTCTGATTATAAACGTTCTGGAGGCTATGATGTATAATCTCTCTATAATTTCTCTGTGAACTGACTGGTGGCCATAATGGCATTGCTATTTGCTACATCATGTGCATCAGGTTGATTTAAATCTCAGAATCATCTGCTCCCTATTGTAGAATATATCGTCTTGCAGAAATGGCCATTTCCAATGATTCTCAGCAGTCTCTACCACCTAAACTATTTTAATATTCCCCAAGCCAAGAGCGGTAACCACATTGAGGAAATGGTCTCTGCCATACTCATAGACATACCAGTCCCCTGATTGGAAAATCAACAGGATTAGCAGTGATTTGGTGCTCTACAGGAGCATTAGCCCTCGACTGGATGAATGAGACTGTTGGTCCATCCATAATCTTAAGAGGATTTTTTTGTACGTTGACAATGGTTATATTTGAGTGAAGGCCCTTTATCTCGTCAGTTTATAATTGTTCTTATCCGGATCATATCTCACTTACTATTTGATGAACATCTTCAAAACTTGCATGGAAGATGCTTAGAATCATACAGCTGTGCGCTGTCCAGTTTCCTTTCCGCGTTTCATGATTTTTCACAGAGTTATGGCCATTTATCTTGTTAGTAATTTCTTGTCCAGACCATATCTCGCTTACTATACATGTACCTTGTAGATGTGCACTGTTGGCTTTTTACGCGTTTCGATGAATTTCCAAAGAGTTATGGCCCTTTAGTCCATCAATCAATAATTTCTTGTCTGGACCAGATCTCAGTTAATATTTGATGGACAACTTAGAACCTTACATGAAAGATGCTTGTAGTATTGTACAGATGTGCACTGTCAGATTTTACACAGATCAATGCTTATTAAGGAGTTGTAAGTAATTGCAAGCAGAGGCACCTAGATTGTTCAGAGTTATCTCCCATTATGATGGTAACTCATGTTACAGGACCCCATTTTGGTAACTCATGTTACAAAGTAACTCATGTCACGAAGTTCCGCAGCTTCATAAATTATGATGCATGGATGAAATATTAATTCTACTGCTATAATTTCTTTCAGTGTGTATCAAAGGCAGAGAAAATTAACTGAGCAGTCAACAACTTCAATAATTTTCTGTGAAAACTAATAACTGTCACTTTTCGGTAACTCATGTTACAATAACTCGACACCAAATCTTATCTCATCCATTACTGCTAGCATTGCAGATATGCTCTTTCAACCACCAGTTTTAGAAAGACACTTCTTCCATAAAAAGTATAAAATCATTTCAGTTCAGCTGGCTATAACCAGATGAACCCTAAATCAACAGTGAAATATCAGTAATTTGTACATTTAAAGGGTTGAAAACTTTGATAAGTCATTCAAATTACCTAATTTATTAAATCAAGCAGTAAATGAGTATATCAGCACTAAATTGTCAACCTTGAGGGACCTAGCCATAATGCTAAATGCATCATTTTGCCCACAGCTGATATTTATTTTTGCAAGTTTTGTCCGCGATATCGTGGAATTGCCCAGGACAGTCTTGTAGGATCTTGTAAGATCCTGTAGGACAGTCTTGTAAGATCCTGTAGGGCAGTCTTGTAGGATCTTGTAAGATCCTGTAGGACAGTCTTACAAGAAAAGTGCCAAAATCTTACAAGACTGTCCTACAAGATCTTACAGGACACTTTCTTGTAAGATCTTACAAGAATTTTTGGTAAGGGATGTCATCATTTGATCTCTAATTTCTCTGTCCTTCTTTGTCATTGACGACAACACACCACCCCTCTCCTGCCGAAGGCGGGCCATTTTCTCCGACACAAATCCCTCTTTGTCAGATATGTCCATTTTCCTGCGCACTACAGCGGCCGTGTCACTGAGCGACACAAAGGCAGGATGCGAAGCGCGAGACCAAGATGCGAAGGCAGGATGCGAAGGCACGAGGCCCGGATGCGAAGTGCTAAGGCAGAATGCGAAGCGCGAAGTCCAAAAACGAAGGCAGGATGCGAAGTGCGAAGGCAGGATGCGAAGCGCGAAGTCAGGATGCGAAGCGCGATGCCAGGATGCGAAGCCAGGATGCGAAGCGCGAAGGCAGGATGCGAAGGCAGGATGCGAATGCAAAACAAATGCCATTGCGCATGACCCGATGAAAGCGAGGCCAGGCCGCCATTTTGCGTTCTTTGTAATTTTGCAAAGGTACGTATTCTTTAACTACTGGACAGATAGCTATCAAAGGTTTATAGGAAGACTCGGGCTTCACATCATAGGTTTATCACAATGTTACTGTTTTAAATCATAACATATAGAACAATAGTGTCATCACAATTAGGATGGGTGTGGGATAGAAATGCCGTCCATCTGTGCATGCGCAGTAGAAAAAGGTATTTGAATGGGTGTTTTAGAGATAGACCAATATTGGTCCGACTGGGCCATATGAGGTCTAATTTTGAAGCTCTCTTGTGGTAGCCTCAGATTGGATGGGCGTGTAGTCCATTTTCATCATTCTGCGAATGCGCAATCTGGTAGTAGTATGGAAAGCGAACGTTTTGGATGTGCGCAGGGGTGTTTGGGCGATAAAGGGGTATATCTCATCCAAATATAGTGTGTAGGGTGGGGAGCTCTCGTGGCGTAGACCACGAATTGAGGGAATTTCATGTCATCTGTAAAGTCATTGGTGACGTCATCAGTAGGAGTGGTAGCGAAAACGGGCAGTTTGTGGAAGCTTGGAGGCGTGTTTGAGTAGTTGAGACGCGACTCTTGGTTCTAATAGGCCGTGCAGGGTGTCAAATAGAAGCCATCGGTGCGTAGACTACGACTTGAGGGATGTCCCTGTCACCTGCGACGTTATTGGTGACGTCATCAGTTGTAGTAGTAGCCAAAGCGGGCATCATTTTTGGGGGCGTGGTATCCTATTGTAGCTTGCGTGGTGTAGAGTCAGACTGGGGTGTTTTTCTTAATTGGAAGTCACATCAATCTGCGCATGCGCAGTTGGGTAGTACTATAGAAAGATGGTTTTTGAATGGACGTTTTGGGGTAGAGATGGACCTTTCGTAGTCCGAATGGGTTGTTTAGGTTCTTATTTTGAGGGTCTCCGTTTTCATCAATATGCGCATGTGCAATCTGACAGTAGTATAGAAAGCGGGAATTTGAGGTGGGAGTTTGGTGGAAAATTTAAGCCGTACGACGTCGGGTATTACAGGATAATTTCTCTGGGTATTCTTGCGTTTGCTCCATCAGACGTCCACGAGGCTCATTTATTAATATCAGATGAGTTGATTGAGCTGATCTTTCATCACAGCTCCTGAGCTAGCGTACCTAATTCCGCTTAAGCCGGTGATAGAGGCCGTGTGGATGCTTCATTATCTCCATATGAACAGCTATGAGAAAGCGCAGCTGAGATACTGGCTACGTCCGTGAATCCACCGTATTCTCGAGTCTTAATTTTAGGGGCCGAGGGCTGCTTTCCTGTAAAGACATATGGTTGATTTTTAGTCGCCAGACGTCGTCAATATTTTTCAACGTCTTGTAAGTCGTTCCAATTTGGGGTCGAGGCGAGCCATCCATGGTCCAAATATACCATGTGGGGTGGGGAGCTCTTGTGGTGTAGAATACGCCTTGAGGGATGTCCATGTCATCCGTGAGGTCATTGATCACGTCATCAGTAGTAGAGAAAGCGAGCGTCGCGTCGCCCATGGGGATTGACTCATGGACCTTGGAGATGCATCACTCACTCACCAGCGTAACTGCGTTAAGGCGGGCGTTGGGCACGCCTCACGGGCGTTGAGCACGCCTCAATTACTGACTCACTGACTCACACTCAATCCCTCACTGACCGACTCACCTTCACACACAAACACACACACACCCACGCTGACATTCCATCAGGAGCTTCAATATGACCCTGCCCTTCGACGACCATGTACCCAAATCCAGGCTGCATGTAGCTGCTTAGTCTCATGTGCACATCCAAAAATGCGCTTTCTGTCCTACTGCTGATGTCACAATGGCGTCACCTACAAGGGGGTTACTCTACTCATGTCCAACCTAACAACATCAGTATGCCTGAGTTCATAAATTCTGGATACAATGTTCACGAAAACGACTTGAACGATGCAAACCCTATGGGTTAGTATATAGAGGTGTAGGCATGTCTCAAGTGTGCACTCGGGCAGCGTTTTCTCCACTGCTGATGATCACAGATGACGTGGACATCCCTCAAGTTATTTTCTATACCACAAGAGCTCCTCAACCCACATGGAATATTTGGACCATGGATTGTCCTTTTCGACCCCACACTTCCACCTCAAATGGCACACCAGTCCAATCCGATGCTACCCCAAGAGATCTTCAAAATAAGACCAAGCACGACCCATTCGGACCACGAATGGTCCATCTACTCCAAAACGTCCATTCAAATGCCATATTTCTATACAATACCCCAACTGCGCATGCGCAGCTTGACGCGGCTTAAAAAACACCACAGTCTGACTCTACCCCACGAGACCTACAATAGGATACCCCGGATGGTTCCTCTATCGCCCGAAAACGTCCCTTCACACCAGCAAAATGCCCGCTTTGGCTACTACTACAAATGATGACAACCACCAAAGACGTTAGAGATGACGGGGACATACCTCAAGTCGTAGTCTACACGAGAGCTCCGAGCTCCCCACCATACACACTATAGTCCATGGACCGAGTAGGCCCACCTTGCACCCCCCCCCCCCACCACCACCACTCTCCGAAACTATGATTTTTTTGTACTTTGGAATGTGCCGAAGAAGAAAATATATGTTAACGCGCGAGAAATTGGGATGAACTGGCAGTTCAGAGAAGTTAAAAATTGCACCTAACGCCTTTATTTTGCGTTTACGGTAAGGGGGTGGCGTTGCTAAAAATGTTCCTAACTTTTTTATTTGTTGTCCAATTGATTGCAATGAGGTATCTTTCTATTCGACATGAGCCGGGGAATCAGGCCAATATAGTAAACTTTCTAATATTTACTTATTGTGATGTCACTAAGAGGTCATCTACAACTTTCATATGAAATCGCATTTTTAACAAAATTGTTACCTAAAATGGTTCAAATGATTCTTTTTTTGGTTAGCCGAACACATGCAGGATACAAATATAATTGCTAGTAAGCGCTGAGTTAACATTCAACATAATTATGCAAAGTTGAATATCAAGATTTATTTATTTGAAAAGTTCGTTCGTTTTCTGTATGGGGGCGAAGTTACCTAAATGGTTATAACTTTTTTATTCCTTGTCCAATTGATTGAAATATATGCAACATAAACTGCGATACCGGATATTAACAATGGTGCGCAGGGGTAAAAGGTCACTTGCGGTCACGTGACCGGAGCCGGAAGTTGACACAAGACAGGTGGCGCCCCCTGTCGGAAGTAGGTCAATAAGAACCAATTTAGCCTGTCAATGGTCAAAAGAGTCAATTTAGCTTATATATCATGTCAATGGTTAACGGTCATTTCCGGTCACGTGACCCGGATGTAAGATGAGGACCCGGATGTTAAACCACAGTACCCGAATGGAAGACGGAGGAACGACGGGAAAAACCCACTGGGAAACCCGGATGTTGACAAGGTCCCGGATGTAAAATCCACTGCCCACACAGACAGACAGACACACACACACACACACACACACACGCGCGCGCGCGAGCGGCAGGCGGCTCAGTCGTACACCAGTACATCTCGGTCCTCGACTTGGGGATAGTTGAACTGAGTGTGCTAAAAATAGATCAACAGCTAGCGTGCTATAAAAGGGAAGCGGCCTGACCGTTTCATCAGACACTCTGAGACAGCGGGAACTCCCACCCAGCGCACGAGGGCCGATGATGATGATGATGTCGCCCTAATTCAACAGTTAAATTCCGACGACAAGACCTTGGGCCAGATTTTGTACGACGTGGAGAGCAAAGTACACTTCGCGGACGAGCTCATAAATGTTCCTAGCGATCTCTTACAGGACACCCATCCAGTGAGTGACATCTATCAGCGCCATTGGCTCATGATACGGCACTGTTTCCACCGTCATCGCCCTATTCAAGATATCTACAATTTCCGACTGACCGACCTTGCCCGTCTACGCAGGAAGCCATCTTCAATGACCAACGTATGGCCTTCAAATAGGATGTCGCTTTCGGGTACATCTTACGTCATAAGATGACGGATCACCTGCGCAATTTCTATTCAAGTGCCAACAACCAAGTGTGCGACCATCCTTTCACCATCATTAACCGGGCGTCGCAAGAGACGATGCTGGAGAAACTGGACACCGTGGATCCCTTGGAATGGGCACACCGTCAACGCCCCAACACAAAGAGGACAGTGGAGAGGGTCACCAATGTTACGTTCTTCGTGGCTAAACTGGTCAACCCTCTCGGCTGAATGCGTCACCCGTGCACTGATGAATAGCATAACATGCCGTATATACTCTCTACGTCTACATGCTGATCGTTGACTTGAGCTCAGTAAACACTTGTACCTAATGTTACGGTGCGTTAAATAATAAAACATGGTGTTTGATATTTCAATTTGTTTTGCTGTGAACATACTAAACATACCCAGGGCGGCTCCCACGGCCTGGGTATGATGTAACATTGGGGATAATAAACTGTACAAACATTGCTGAACTTGTTGTCATTCACGACAACCGCTATCCGCAATACTTGGATGAAATATATACCCCGATGTGATGATGATGTCGCCCTAATTCCCCGATGTGGTATAGTGCCCGTGCACACTTCCGAAACTTCCCTTTTACTCCTACTCCACAACTGCACATGTGCAGAATGACATGCGCTTCACATTGATACCTCTCCGATTATAATACAGTACAGATAAGGTATAATACTGGGCAGATATGGTATAATACAGGACATATATGGTACAATACAGGACATATATGGAATTACAAGCGTCTAGTCCGTCATTCATAATCCAGCCGTCGTCCATTAGAGAATATCCGCGTCCATAATCCAAAGACCTATTCCATTTTCCACATAACAGTATTAGCACCAAATTCAAAAAGACAATCATAGCATACATAAACATAGGCTTGTTTCCTGCAAGAGAGAAGCGGTCAACAGTGTTCAATGATGCCGGCAAGACATCATGATGTTCCAAAAATATCAAATCCGTATCGCTGATCAGTATTCTTAATCCATAATATTCGTTATAGAGTCGTCATCTAAAAAAAGATGTATCTCAGTCACGCTTTGATTGTGACTGTTCACATGAGTACCATGAGGATCTTGAAGTACATGGGTTCATACGGCCCCTAGCCCCGGGTTAAGCGGAATTAGACACAAGTTACGAAACGTAGCGCCATAGATCTTGCACGCTACGTTCGTATTTTGTTATCAGCATGCGATATGTATCGCCAAATTTGAGAAACTTTGAGTGGAGGCGCTTGGTGGAATAGCCCTGTTTTATAAGTTTCTGCAACAATGTTTTGTGGCGTTGATTAAAATCATCACATTTAACACAGGATCTAGCAAATGCTACTAAGCGAGATATGTATACGCCATGTGCAGGTCCCACTGGAATATTACTATCCAGAAAGGGATAGTTTACGATGTCGAAATTGTAATCATCTCTTTTGTCATAAAGTCGACGAGAGAGAATGCCCGCTTCATTTTTATAGAGATAGAGATCTAAATAAGATGTACCTGTAGGGCTATCTGTAGTTTCCTTCAAATCCAGTGAAGGTGGATATATATCCTTCATTGCGTCATTTATATAGCGATTATCCACAGCGAGAAGATCGTCTATATAGCGTTTGGTGAATGAGAAGGAACGGGCTTTGAATGGATCGGTTTTTGAAAGTGCCTGCATATAGTCATATTCATAAGAGAACAGATACAGGTCAGCCAACAGGGGTGCACAATTAGTACTCATTGGAATACCTATATGCTGCTGATATATTGTGTTGCCAAATTTCACATAGATATTTTTAATGAGAAATTCAAGCAACTCTATAAACAAAGAAACATCCCATGAATGATATCTCTTGTATGTAGTCGAGCAGGACATAGGACATATTGTATAATACAGGACAGATATGGTATAATACAGCACAGCTATGGTATAATTCTCCAAAGATATGGTATAATACAGCAAAGATATGGTATAATGCATTACAGATATGGTATAATAGCGGACAAATATTGTATAATACAGAATATATATTGTACAATACAGGACATGGTATAATACAGCACAGATATGGTATAATACAGCACAGATTTGGAATAATGCAGGACAGATATGGTATAATACAGCAAAGATATGGTATAATGCACACCCGACAGGACGCATTCGAACCAAGGATGGTCGATCTCTACACCAAATACCTTCCTTCACTGCCCCAAAATGCTCACTTTCGCTAATACTCGTACTGATGACGTCATCAAATACGTCACAGATGCTGTGGACACCCCTCAAATCGTGGTCTCTACCCCCGAAGGCTACAAGATGACACCCCGCGCGATGCATTCGGACCAAGGATGGTCCATCTCTACACCAAATACCTTCCTTCACTTTCCCAAAATGCACACTTCCGCTATTACTCGTCCTGATGACGTCACCGATGACGTCACAGATGCTGTGAACAGCCCTCACATCGGAGTCTACACCCCAAGAGCTACAAAATGACACCTCCCACGACACATTCGGACCAATAATGGTCCATCTCTACCCCAAACACACCCCCACGCACCCCCAAAATGACCACTTTACTTAATACACCCAACTGCGCATGCGTATGCGCACACTGACGCCACTTGCAATAAAACACACGCCATTCTGACTCTACTACACAAAGCCTTCACTTTGACACCTTCCACGACCCATTTGGACCAATAGCGGTTCATCTCTACCCCAAACACAGCCCCACGCGCCCCCAAAATGCCTGCTTTCTATACTACGACCAGACTGCGCATACGCAGAATATTGAAAACGAACGATACATTAGTCCAGTCGTGTGCAGTGGAATAATAAGTTCAATCGAAACAATAACAATATACCTGGAAGCCACACTTGAATTAATGTCATACTATGTACTATATTATGGACGCGGATATTCTCTAATGGACGACGGCTGGATTATGAATGACGGACTAGACGCTTGTAATTGCATAAGTAACAAAGTGCTAAGTTAATTATCCATGTTACTGCTAGTTTACAACATTGGAAATATTTCAATGTATTGAATATTAAACCAGGTTACATAGATAATGTTGCAGAAATATAACTAGTTACCAGTATTGTTTGTAGTTAGTCAATTTTGACATTTTTTGTGAAATTTGGAGATGGCTCCCTACTGACGGCACAATATTGAAATATTAGAACGTTTGCTGTTTTGGACTGATTCCTCCGTTTATGCTGAATAAAACGATACCTCATTTTAATCAATTGGATAACAAATAAACTGATCATTTTAGTAATCCCACCCCCTTACCGTAAACGCAAAATAAAGGCGTTAGGTGCAATTTTTAACTTCTCTGAACTGCCAGTTCATCCCAATTTCTCGCGTGTTAACCGTATCTGTCCTGGGCTTTTTGGGACCTGTCCAGGCCTGGGGGGGGGAGGCCGAAATGGCCCCCCCTAATTATTTTTCTTACCCCTTGAGCTAGGGGGCTGAAACTTATCACACTATACCCTTGGGTCAAGCTCTACCAAAAAATGTGAAAAAATCCAAGATGGCCGCTTTGATGACGTCACAGTGACGTCATTTCCAAAAACGGCTTTTCGGGGTCGATTTTTCGGTCAGATTTTCCGATTTTTTTATTTTTGCAATTTCGCCGCAAAAACTGCATGATAAATTAGTAAATATTAATGTGATGTCAAATAAAATAGTTTTTGCCCACTTTTCATCGCGAAAAAGCAGAAATTTTGAAGAAATATGACAAAAATATCACTTTCCTGCTACCCCATGTGGCCGCCATCTTGGATTTACCCATGATCCTCTGCTCAGGGGGTCATGCAAATAGGCTCAAAATGACCCCAATATGACAAACTATAAAGTCACGGAGTTTCAGCTCTCCATTTTTTGTCGTTCCGTATATAGCGCAGAAAGTTTGGTAGGGGGGGCCATAATGGCCCCCCCCAGGCCTGGTGGGGTTAACATATATTTTCTTCTTCGGCACATTCCAAAGTACTAAAAAATCATAGTTTCGGAGAGTGGTGGGGAGTGCAAGGTGGGCCTACTCAGCCCACGGACTACTATATTTGGATGAGATACACCCCTCTATCGCTCAAACAGAAGAGTAGTAGTGATCTCCCCTACATAGCAGATCTAACAAGAGCCCAAGGGGCTTCAATATACGCCCGTATATCTGGAATTACACTGGTCCAAATTAAAAGGTTGTTTAATAGCCTTAATTCCAATTGGTAGATAGCAATCCAGAGAAAGGTCTACAATTTTGTGTTGCTGTAACATATATCACATCTAAAATTGAATGATAAACTAAAATGAGCTTAACTCTTGCAAATGGATTTCTTTCAGATGAGAGAATTTTTCATGAAGGAAGAAGAAAGTGATAAAGTAAACCTTTGTTCTTGAGTTGATAAACAGGTATGAAGTTCATAAAGGACCCCTCTCCCCGTTAAAGTAGTAAATGTATGGTTTCTATTTCACAACAGTTTAACTATAAAATGTAGCTGTTTCAAACACGGGAGACAACTCCAAAGGACAAATGCCATATATATGTAGGGGAGAGAACTCTGAATATTCCAACCTAACACATATAGTCAGCTGAACTTGATTGAGTTTTGGGGGACTGTGACCTTGACCTTTGACAAATTGATGTATGGCTCCTCTTCGCCATCCGAGTAAGGTATTTGATACCATTCCATACCTTGAAACTAGAGATATCGCATGGACAACAAATGCTCATGGATGAATGGACAGAAAGAAACATCGCATTACATGACCTGGTCTTCGACAGGCATATGAAAATGTGACTTAATGATTTCCTGATTTTGGGGTCACAGTGACCTTGACCTTTGGCCTTGACCTAAATTTTGTTACACGACACATCGTCTTCCATCAATTTCTCAATGGACACAAAAAATCATGATTTTTAACAATTTCACGATTTTGGGGTCACAGTGACCTTGACCTTTGACCTTGACCTACATTTTGATATGTGACACATCGCGTCCCCCTATTGTATCTACTGACAAAAACTGTTATTTTTAATAATTTCCTGATTTTTGGGGTCACAGTGACCTTTGACCGTAACCTAATTTTTGGTATTCGACACTTCATTCCCCCTATTGAATCCAGTCACCAAAAATTAGTAATTTTTATCGATTTCCTGATTTTTAGGTTACACTGACCTTTGACCTTGATTCTGGTGTCACAGTGATTTTGACTATTGACCTGGATCTAAATTTTGTTAGATGACAAAACTGCTACCCGTAATTTCTCAATGGACTCAAAAATCATGATTTTTAACAATTTTATGACTTTGGGGTCACAGTGACCTTGACCTTTGACCTTGACCTACATTTTGATATGTGACACATTGTGTCCCACTAATGTATCTAATGACACAAGGAAATGTTACTTTTAATAATTTTTTGATTTTTGGGTCACAGTGAACTTTGACCTTCGCCTATATTTTGGTTTGCGACACTTCATTTCCCCCTATTGAATCCACTCACAAAAAAATTGAAATTTTTAATGATTTCCTGATACTTCGGTCACTCTGACCTTTGACCTCTGACCTCGACCTACATTTGGTATGCAACACATCATTCCCCCTAGGGCTTCCACTCACCAAAAATTAGAACTGTAGATAGAAAACTGTTAATGATCAATGATTTCCTGATTTTAGGCAAAAGTGACCTTTGACCTCTGACCTCGATCTCAATTTTGGTACGCGACACGCGAAACGTTCACAGATATGGACCGGACACGAACACTTCAGTGATTTCCTGTTTTTTAGGCCAGTGACCTTAGACCTCTGACCTTGACTTTTGGTACGCGACATACCGTCTCGCCGTAGCGTGAAATATTGAGACGACCAGCCTATGCTGTACTGTTTTGTTCTATTGTGAGTTCTATTGAGATCGTTTTTTTCAGTACAGAAGCCTAACATGTAAATGTGTTATCGTTGGCCTAATTTTCGTTTATGTCTGTAAAACGCTCACCTGATCAATTCAGAGTAATTTTAACAGCTGTTTTCTTGATGGATTGTATCAGTGTTTGGTACAGATCATTAGCATTTGCTGACAGGTGATGACATAATTCTTTTATGGAGTTATAGCCGTTTTTATGCATCTTTGCCGACAAGTTCTGGCCGATGTCCGCCATGTTGTTTCATGACCACATATCTGGACAGATTCGTATCTTGCTATAACTATTTATTGTTGCTGTTCGTGATAACTAACGATCTGATTATTCTCAGAGGCATAAGAGCTATTTATTCTCTTGGAATTATTGACTGTGAAATGCTTAATAAGCCGTAGAATGAACTCTTATGGGTGGCTGTACAGTATTTTGATAGTTGGGCAAGTTCCCGATAGGTGGAGTTGTACCGAATGACCGCACGAGCGGGAGAGTATAAATACGATGACAAGACGATTTGAGAGCAGATAGCCTTTGGCTTTCTCACTGATGACAGATTGCTCTAAGCTTTCTTACTGAGAAGACCTGCCAATAAGGTACAATATGGGTTCTTACACTGATGATATGGCACTGAGTGACAAATAAAGAAGCCTTACCCCACCACACATATGTCCCATACATTTTAGAGATGAGCCATAAAAACCCATAACCCGTAACAATCCCATAACCCGTAAGAAACCCGTAACACCCGTAAGAAACCCGTAAGAGTTACGGGGTGTTATAGATGTATCTGTCCTATGATGACTATTAGAGATGAATAATCCTAACCCGTGATAAGTTACGGGGTGCTACGGATGTATGCAACTGATGTTTTGAGCGCTCATAGATGAATAAACCCAGAACCCATAAAACCCCATAACAAGTCTATAATCCGTAATACCCGTAAGAAGTTACGGGGTGGTGCAACTGATGTTTTGAGTGTTCATAGATGACAAAACCCAGAACCCGTAAAAATCCGTAACAAGTCCGTAACCCGTAATACCCGTAAGAAGTTACGGAGTATTACTTTGATGTTGTAACTGTGTTACAAGCATACCTATAGTGAGGAAGTATACCCATAACAAACCCGTAATACCCGTAAGCCGTTACGGGGTATTACAGTTTTAAAACCCATCACACCTGTATGCTGAAGTGGTGTTATTCTGAAGTGTATACAGAGATGATGACTGACCTGTAACCCCCCATAACTACCCATAACCATCCATGAGAGTTCATGTGTCGTATATCATATGTATATATACACAGAGGTTACTTGACCAGTTTAAAGCAAGTGTTTGCATCACGTTTCATCACACCACGTCACGTTATACAATATACATCTTGTGTTTTCTATGGCGAATAAAACCATACCTGTTTTATGTTGAAACTTGAACACGGTGTTAACTTCATCTATGCAGTTTAAGTTCAACCTATCCTATCCTATGAGTTCAGATATCTCTCTATATCTGTGATGTCAGAATCCTAGACGTTATATCGAAGTATCGTACTGAGAAGTACCGAGATGTACCAAGAAGTACTGAGATGTCCGAGAAGTGTAATTAACCGCTATCCTGACCGGTACATGTTCTGAGCATCACTATAGTGTATTTCAATTACATTATATGGTGGCCAGAGTGTGTGATCGTTACAATATGTACTACACAGATAATCAAATAATTATATTATATCCCACTATATACACCACACTGGGGCATCAGTTGCAAATTGAGACCATTCATTCGCGAATTTTTAATATACGGTATGGAACTGGACAAATATTTCGGTTATATTTCATTACTGGAGATATACACTTCACATGAAATTGAATATAACGATACTATTCAATATATATTATCTACTATATGAAACGCTGACTCATATAATTAATATATGAGCAAAGATACACTACACTGTCTAATCCAGTCAAACAACATAGCAAATATAATCGCAGAGGTGTATATTTGATAACGTGATACATACAACTGGAAATTATGAAAATTAAATTATTTTATCCGTAACAATTCGACACTAATGTGAAATAGAATTGCACGTGTAAGTTCAGTAAATATTTACGGTTGGTGACCACTCCAAATTGGCGCAGAAATTAAACCCATTATTTTCCTCATATTACATGTGTAGTCTATATACAAATTATATTTTATTTAGGTATTTGATGATACCTGTGTTGGAAACTTCCAAGATATGTATGTCAATAATGTAATATTTCCATCCCACTTATGATTACATTATTTAACACAGTTTTATTTATCTTCAATTTTCTTTTTTCGATAGAGAGACGCATTTGATTTTGAACCCAATAAAAGCAAAGTGTGCTGCATGATCAACGTTCATTTGGTAGACGGGTTCTTCTTATTATGTGCCGTTTTTATCATGGCCAATTATGTGATAATATCCTTATTGATTATATAAGGAAATGTTGTTTCAAGTGTGGTTTATCAGGGTGCAGTTTTCTCGTTTGCTCTTGCTTTCATACATTACAAAACATTCAGCACAATAAATTCTTTATTATTTTAAAATCATTCAAATATATAGATTATTAAAATCTTCTCTTTAGCATCTGGTCCTCTATTGTCCGACCGTATATGTCCGAAGAAAATATGTCTGGGATACCCAGAGGAGAAGGGGAAGGGGGTCGTAGCAGGCGGGAATGCCCAACACTCTTATTTGTCAGAATATATACTTGATTCAATGCAAAACAGTTCACCTTAATCTGAGATATTATGAAGTTACAGTTAGGCACATCTTTACTAAATATATATAGCTTGTCGGATTCAAAGTTTATTCGTGAATATTTTATACAATGTCTATTTACGGTACACATTGTATGACGTATCTAATCGTTATTACGGTTTTTACAACAGCGTTGACTTTCAACATTAGCATATTGCTTTTAGAATGACAAAGGATTTCGAATGTTCATTCAATCGCAATGAAGACATTTTTGGCAGTATGCTGTTCTTGTCCATCAGTACGGCTTTTAGTCGAGCGTGATCTTTCAGCAGAAGCCGTTGTCTTTCGTTGTAAAATGTTTAGTCCCATCCAAGTGATGTTCACTTCCACCACATTCGTTCATGGAGTTGGCCAGACAATGAAATTACAACACATATAAGGGAAGTGGGAAGAGGTGCCGACATACTGACTGCGTCACATGACTTCACAGAATAGTCTTCTGGTTAACCTATTCTAAAGCACATACCAAGACTCTAACGATTCGTGATATGTGTTGTATCTCAGGTACGCTTTTATTGTACCTGTTCATGTGGCAACTTGGATGACATCACCACACGGCCCCTAGCACCGGCATAAGCGGTATTAGATACAAATCTAGAGAGCTATGATGGAAATGCTCTGACAACTCGTATATTGGTAATTGGTGAGTTGTTTCGCTGTGACAACTCGTACATTGAAGATTGGTGAGCTGTATCGTCATCAGATGTAAATGACGGCATTTAACACAAAAGACTAGCCTGTAAGGCCCGATGTCGACCCAGCATCAACTTCCCACAAATGCCAACATATATCAAAAGACCAAAAGGTCTGTACAGGGGGCGGGCCTCGGGGACGAAACGTCCACCAGCAGAATCTCGCCATATACAGAAAAAAATTACAACACATATAAGGGAAGTGGGAAGAGGTGCCGACATACTGACTGCGTCACATGACTTCACAGAATAGTCCTCTGGTTAACCTCTTCTAAAGCACATACCAAGAATCTAACAATTCGTGATATGTGTTGTATCTCAGGTACGCTTTTATTGTACCTGTTCATGTGGCAACTCGGATGATATGACCACACGGCCCCTAGCACCGGCATAAGCGGTATTAGATACAAATCTAGAGAGCTATGATGGAAATGCTCTGACAACTCGTATACTGGTAATTGGTTAGCTGTTTCGCCGTGACAACTCGTACATTGGAGATTGGTGACCTGTATCGTCGTCAGATGTAAATGACGGCATTTAACACAAAAGACTAGTCTGTAATGCCCGATGTCGACCCAGCATCAACTTCCCACAAGTGCCAACATATATCAAAGACCAAAAAGGTCTGTACAGGGGGCGGGCCTCGGGGACGAAACGTCCACCAGCAGAATCTCGCCATATACAGGAAAAATTACAACACATATAAGGAAAGTGGGAAGAGGTGCCGACATACTGACTGCGTCACATGACTTCACAGAATAGTCTTCTGGTTAACCTATTCTAAAGCACATACCAAGAATCTAACGATTCGTGATATGTGTTGTGTCTCAGGTACGCTTTTATTGTACCTGTTCATGTGGCAACTTCGATGATATGACCACACGGCCCCTAGCACCGGCATAAGCGGTATTAGATACAAATCTAGAGAGCTATGATGGAAATGCTCTGACAACTCGTATACAGGTAATTGGTAAGCTGTTTCGCTGTGACAACTCGTACATTGGAGATTGGTGAGCTGTATCGTCGTCAGATGTAAATGACGGCATTTAACACAAAAGACTAGCCTGTAAGGCCCGATGTCGACCCAGCATCAACTTCCCACAAAATGCCAACATATATCAAAGACCAAAAGGTCTGTACAGGGGGCGGGCCTCGGGACGAAACGTCCACCAGCAGAATCTCGCCATATACAGGTAAAAATTACAACACATATAAGGGAAGTGGGAAGAGGTGCCGACATACTGACTGCGTCACATGACTTCACAGAATACTCTTCTGGTTAACCTATTTTAAAGCATATACCAAGAATCTAACGATTCGTGATATGTGTTGTATCTCAGGTACGCTTTTATTGTACCTGTTCATGTGGCAACTTGGATGATATGATCACACAGCCCCTAGCACCGGCATAAGCGGTATTTGATACAAATCTAGAGAGCTATGATGGAAATGCTCTGACAACTCGTATACTGGTAATTGGTGAGCTGTTTCGCTGTGACAACTCGTACATTGGAGATTGGTGACCTGTATCGTCGTCAGATGTAAATGACGGCATTTAACACAAAAGACTAGTCTGTAATGCCCGATGTCGACCCAGCATCAACTTCCCATTAGCCGGCACGGCATGTAGTGCGACGTCAAATTTATCTCAGCTGCCTTTTCAGGGAGAGAGAGAATTAAGGTTTAAGTGGGTGACATATGTTCAACTACCTTTTTTCATAGAATCGCAAGTTATCTGATTACTAAAAGGGCAATACAGTTGGTGGCCGATATCATATACCAAAATGTTCCTCAAACGTTGCTGAATGGAGAATATAATTACAAAAACAATGGTTCTTGAGACTGCCAGCATAAGTACATAAATATTAAACGCACAATATTTAAAAGCAGTTAGGAAAGTTCTGTATAGTATGTTCTACAACCAAGACTACGTTAGATATGAAAATTAATTTGGGAAGTACTTTTTAATATTTTTTTTACTTCTTCAGTAATTGTCTTAGTCTAGAAATTTTGTGTACCCGACCTGTGGATCAAATCACAGATATGTGTCAGTTGGCAATTAATTATGCAGCTTCTTCCAGAACCAGGCACAATCACAACAGGCTGTGGATGAATGGACCACAATAGGCAGTTGGGGATTGAATAGAAAGAATCCTGGGCTTTCCCTCACTGACTGTAAAAACTGGTTTAGATGTATTAGCTTTTCAACTTAGCACATGTTGATGACAGGAGTGTGACACACAGGTCTGTCTTGGATAGTTCCTCACGGATTTGGACCGTCCTTCATACTGGCTGACACGAATTATCATTGCCTTGGGCAATTATTTTGACATAGTAAATGATAAAAAATCTTTCAAAAATACTTCCGATGAAATTTTCTTTTCTGACATAGTCGTTGTTGTAGCAGTGATTTCATACAATGTTTAGGGTCATCTTTCATGACTGTGTGTTTAGTGCCGAGACGCTTTGTTTCTGTAATTATATTCTCCAATTTACATTGTTTTTTCAAAGGGTTGTCCTATTCAAGGATATTACCTTTTCAATGGGAGGTCTTACGCCAAAGCCTTGCCCGTATTCACATTCAGCGAGGTTTGGGGGACATTTTGGTATATGATATTGGTCACCAACTGTATTGCCTATTTAGTAATCAGCTCACCTGTGATTCTATGAAAAAAGGTAGTTCACCCCCTTAATGTCGCGATCAGGCTGCCTTTTCAGAGAATGAGTGTATGATGGTATGATTGTTGTGTGTCGAGCCGCAATCAGAAAGCAAATTTACTCGAAGTTTAGTGCTGTGTTAATTGTTGCGTTTTATAGTATTATGTTGTCTGTTGAATTACATTGTAGTGTAGAATGGGAACGGAGGAATGCCGGACAAATCTTTGCTGCCTTGAAATGAACATTTGACGATGTGTCTAAAAGTAAACGCCTATCATTGAAAGCCACACGCTCAAATACGAACCGTAATATTGCGAATGTTTTATGTTACATGCAGTACCATAGACAAAAAAAAACCGGTATTTCGTCTTTCTAAGCCAAAATTACCTTTTACTAACGAATTAGTATGGCGACCTCAATTGATCATGGAAAATGGCAACAAGCGTTCTGAGAACCCCAACATCTCGCCTTGCGGGGTCATCCGTCGAAGGCGCAGCAGTATTGAAAGCATACATGTAGAGCAAACAATACGGTCTGGAATAGGTGATATGGTACAGACAATAAGGTCTGGAATAGATTAACTGGTACAGACAATAACATCAGTCCCATGTGGGATTACTGGCATATACGTTAATCCCATGTAGGATGGATATGTCAGTGCCGTCGGATTACTGGTGCATAGGGCAGTCCAGTGTGAGATTACTGCTGGATAGGTCAGTCCCATGTGAGATTACTGCTGGATAGGCCAGTCTTGTGTAGGATTACTGCTGGATTGACCAGTCCCGTGTGTTATCACTGATGGATAGACCAGTCCCCTGTGGGATTACTGCTGGATAGTCCAGTCCCAAGTGGGATTACTGCTGGATAGGCCAGTCCTGTCTGGGATTACTGCTGGACAGATGAGTCTCGTATTGGATTAATGCTGGATAGGACAGTCCTGTGTGGGATTACTGCTGCATAGGCAGTCCAGTGTGGGATTACTGCTGCATACGGCAATCCTGTGTGGGATTACGGCTGGGGAGACCAGTCCCATGTGGGATTACTGCTGGATAGGCTAAACCTGTTTGGGATTACAGCAGCATAGGTCAGTCCCATGTAGGATTATGGCTGGATAGGTCAGTGCCATGTGGGATTACTGCTGCATATTGCAGTCCAGTGTCATATTACTTCTGGACAGGTCAGTCCCGTGTGAGATTACTGCTGCATAGGCCAGTCCCGTGTGGAATTACTGCTGGATAGGCCAGTCCCATGTGGGATTACTGATGGATAGGCCAGTCCGGTCTGGGATTACTGCTGGATAGTTGAGTTCCGTATGGGATTACTGCTGGATAGGTCAGTCCCGTGTGGCATTACTGCTGGATAGGCCAGTGCCATTTGGGAATACTGCTGGATAGGTCAGTCCCGTGTGGGATTACTGCGGGAGAGCTGTGACCTAGGAAAACATGAAACATGTCCACCAAGTTTTATAATCATCCCACGAAAGGTTCAACAAGCTTTTCATGTACAGATCTACATGTAATTTTTTGCCCAACAAAAACCTTATCAATGGAAACGTACAAAGTCTAAACTGCAATAATTAGGACAAAAATTCATATTTAATGTTATATTTCTTAAATAGCACATGCACATCCTTGAATCACATTGAACTTGGGTAGCAAGTGTCAAACTCATCCAATGAAAGCTGACAGCTTCAGAAAACTTTCCATGTACAGGTGTACATGTATATACATGTACATTATTATTGGCAGATTAATTAGACAAAACCCTCAAAATTTGAACAAAAATTAATATTTCATCTCCTAAATAGCACAGGTACATCTTCTAATCATAAGAAACATGTGTACCAAGTTTCATAATCATTCAATGACAGTTGACAACTGCAGCAAACTGTTGTGTACAGATGTACATGTGCACTTTAGCTAAACGCAAAACTCTATCATTTGCAATAATTTGAAGAAAAATTAATATTTCATCTCAAAAATAGCACAGGTACATTCTCTAATCATAAGAACCATGTGTACCAAGTTTTGTAATCATCCAATGAGAGCTGACAACTGCAGCAAATACATGTGCATGTATACATATAGAGGCCTACATGTACAATTCACCTAAACAGAAAATTCTATCATTTGCCATAATTTGGAGAAAAATTAATATTTCATCTCAAAAATAGCACACGTACATCCTCCAATCATAAGAAACATGTGTACCAAGCTTCGTAATCATCCAATGAGAGCTGAAAACTGCAGCAAACTTACCATGTACATGTATACATGTAGAGGCCTACATGTACAATTTACCTCAACAGAAAACTCTATCATTTGCCATAATTTGGAGAAAAATTAATATTTCATCTCAAAAATAGCACACGTACATCCTCCAATCATAAGAAACATGTGTACCAATCTTCGTAATCATCCAATGACAGCTGACAACTGCAACAAACTTTCTAAGTTCAGATGTACATGTGCACTTCAGCTAAACGCAAAACTCTATCATAGGGATTTTAACATTGGAGCACCCCAGGGGTAGTACCCCCAGGTGGCATACCCACCCCCATATTTTTTATATTTTTTTAATATTTTATCTAATTTTTCTAGTTTTTTCTTGAATTTGCTAAACCAAACACCTTATCATTTCCAGGCAGGGGACACCGACACCGACACCGACGACGACATCCTCTTTCCCCCCTCACAATATCTCCCCTTTACTTCGTAAGGCGAGATAAAAAGGATAATTCTTTACAGTTTAAAACAATTGCAACCACTATTTAATTTATCCCGAGAATAGAAACAATTTATCATTATCACTACACTGTATATAACGGCCCAATGACCTAACTATACTATGAAATTGAATTATATTTACCAAATGTCATGGAATGAGTGCAACTTTCCAATATTACCTCTCCTTCCAACTGATAAAATATATTATATTTGCTCTTGGTATATTCAATATGGAATGAGCTATTCTCCTCATTACATGATCAATATACAAGAAATCTCCTCTATTTTGCGCACTTGCAAGGGAAGGATTATCCCATATGCAGTGCATATAACCAGGCATTGAATTTAAATGATTTTAGAAGCGAAAGCATTTAAATTTGACGGTGATTCCAATCAACAAAGGCTGATCGAACAAATGTTCCTTGCAATTGTTCGCTTGACGAGGAGGCCAGGCAAGGAAATGGAATCTAAAATACAACGTTTTTTCCGGATCGCTATATAACACCACACCAACTGTAGTCTCCATATGATAAACACGGTATTTCTCCACATTTCTTGTAACATGCAGACATGTGTTACTTAGCTCACACCCCCATAAAGGGAAGCTATTAATTGAAAGGTTATTTTATTTTACTACCCACAATCTCGTGAAGCAAAGGTACTTTCCAAGGTTAGCTATCAATGCGACCGTTCAACTGTGTGCATTTCACCACTGTAATGGACAATAGCAGAATACTGTCGAAAAAATTCTTCATTGCGATGGAATGAACATTCGAAACCCTTTCTTATTCTAAAAGTAATATGCTAATGTTGAAAGTTAACGCTGTTGTAAAACCGTAATATGCAGCTCTGGTCTGTAAATCTGTCCTCAGGACTGGTGTAAACAAATGTATGGAGCTTAAATATATTATGCAGGTTCTTATCTGCTGCATTTATCAGTCTTATAAGGACACGTGACCCCCCTGAGGCAGTTTTGTACACCACTTGATAATCTGTCGCCTGTAGCAATAAATATTCTACATAACAAAAATAATTTATACATTTTATGAAAGTGTATGTCCCGAGGGATTCATATAAGTAATTTACATAACTGTTGCTCATACCGTGTCGAAAATATTCAAAATAAAAAAAATGAATTGAAAACAACTGTTTAACATATTTCGAATTTGATAGTATATCTTGAACAAAGACATCTAGAACTAGTAAAATTGTACACAAATATCGGACGCAGTATCTGGGCGTGATTTTCGAAAAATCAGTTCCGTTGTGTTCATCAAACTCGTCCACGCACAGCTACAGGTGCCCAAAGCTTGTTGATCTGCCACCTACATGCAGTGCCGCTGTTGCTTATCTAGAGTTGTGCAAATCCGCATAATAGGCTAAATTAAAAAATCAGGATTTACGTTGTTTTATTTTTGTTTGTTTTTTTATCTTGCTATGGTGTTCTATTCGGGTCAAACGTGCGTCGCGCGTCGACTTTCAAAGCGACGCGAAAAGACAGTTCGCGTTTCAAATCTCATCGCTTTTTGCGCCGGGCTTCACCTTTTACAATGTTTAGAGATAGGATGGACAATCGACGTCTTTTGAAAGGCGAAGCTGCGTTTTTTAACACACGACGTGTTTTTGAAACGCGACGTCGCGCTTAGCGCGACGCACTGTATTTTAATGCCAACATGACACCTTTGGCCAGCTCAGCTCAACAAATTACAAAATAGAGAAGGTGGTTATCAATAGGCTGCTGGCATGACAGGAGTCCATAATCATGACAGTGGGGCCTAAGATCAAAGACATTTACCAATACGAATTCAGGCTGGCATGATATGAGTCCATGATCATGCCAGTGTAATAGTGAATTGAAGCGACATGATATGAGTCCATGATCATACCAGTGTAATAGTGAGTCAAAGAGACATAGTTACAGAAGGCTGATAGTGTCCTCCAGGGCCTACGATGACGACAACCGCAGAGTGTCACAGTTGCTAAATATGAGTGTCTGGAAGACCCCTCTCAACCGCTTCGGTAGCGGCCCCAATGCAAAAACTGTGGGCCTTATAAGGGTTTACATCATAGCCTGCAAAAATGAGGACTCTCTTAAGCTCTAAAGAAAATTCGGATCGTGTGACCGCACGATGAGGAGCGTAGGCGAAAATGGAATCAGGAGCGGGTCCTCGAAACGCAAGAAATTGCTTCAAAGAACTAACAGGGCCAAATTTGACCACAGGATCCTCCACGATGCGCAACTGGAAGGGGGTTCCACGCGAATGTTTGTAATCAATGAAGGCGATCATAGTGATAAAATGATCCAGAAAAACAACTGGGGGGCATTGCAATACCTGATTGCCAGGGGCAGTGTAAGATTCCACAGTGATCTCACCCACCCGGAGAATAATAATAATAATAAAACTTTATTTCAAGAGGGTAAAGTACAAATGTACGCTCAGTCAACAAACAATGCTGATCTTCCCTGAGGCCCTCACACACAAAACATCCACACATCATTCATATCACACTCAAATGGAAGCAAAAAGGATTACAGTTATATGAACAATAGAAAACTATATACTTATACAATTTGGTATGCATCACTGTGAACGCAATACAGGCAAAGGAGCATAATTATGCAATCTAGGGATTAAGAAGATAATTGTTGCACAAACAAGGTTTTAAAGCTCTGAACAGAGGAAGCATTTTGTGTATTGGCTGGCAGGGAATTCCACAGGACCGGTCCTGAATATAATAGGCTTTTCTTAAACAGCTCAGTATGGGGGAAGGGAACTTTGAGAAAGTTTGTAGCAGAAGATCTCAGAGTTCTTTGACCAATGTTATCAGTGAATAGATCTTTCATGTAATCTGGGTAATACCCATTGAGTGATTTGTATACAGTTACACCTTTATTGAGTTTAACCAAATTAAATACTGTTTGCCATTGTAGCATGTTAAAAAGTTGAGCAGAAGGAGTATGTTTTGTTTTGTCTAAGATCAAACGTGCTGCAGTCTTTTGCAGTTTATGTATCCTGTTCAGTAGTTGGTTTGAGCAATTACCCCAGATACTGATACAGTTATTAATATGGGGGATATGTATCCATTGTAGAATAAAAGTCGCATATTCTGTGGGATTAGACTCTTATGCTTCCTCAGAACAGATAGTAATCTAGAAACAGTAGTACAAATATGATCTACATGAGATTGCCAAGACAGAGTTTTATCTAAATGTAGACCAAGCAATGCTTGATGGTCAACTCTTTCAATACGGGTGACATTGATTGTGACATTGAAAGATTCCTTACCACATTGCTTTAACTTTTGGGATGACTCTATTAACATCGCTTTAGTTTTACTTGGATTAATAATCATTTTGTTTTCAGAGCACCATGTTTTTGCCTTAATCATATTTTTGTTAACTTTTGCTTCAAGTACTTTTAATGATTTTGAAGATGTGTGAATAGTGGTGTCATCAGCATATGTCTCAACGTCACAATCACTAATGTGCAAAACAAAATCATTGAGAAACAAAATAAACAGTAGCGGACCAAGTATGGACCCTTGGGGTAGACCAGTTTTAACAGTCAATGGCTCAGATAAAGTTTTACCAAGTGATACACATTGAAATCGAGAATTCAAGTAAGACGACATCCATTTTAGTGCTTTTTGATCAAAACCATAAATCTTAAGCTTTTTTAACAGGAGGTTGTGATCTATCAGATCGAATGCTTTTCGCAAGTCAATCATGACTGAACCAACAATTTCTTCATTGTCAAGTGCATGTAGCCATTTTTCAGTGAGTCTTGTTAAAGCAGTGAAACAGGAGTGTTGAGGCCTGAAACCTGATTGGGAGTCACTGAGCAAATCATGGGATGTTATATACGTATATAACCAGTCATGCACATGTCTTTCTAGACTTTTAGAGAGTATTGGTAAAATAGATATTGGACGGTAATTCTCAGCTTTGTTTACAGACCCATTTTTGTGAAGCGGATATACTTTAGATTTTTTCCAGTTGTTTGGGAATATGCCAGTAGAAATACTTAAGTTTAGTATTTTTGTCACATGTGGGGTGATTACATCTGCACACATTTTGAGAAATTTTGGACTCAAGATCAAGACCTGTACTTTTAGTGATATCAAGTGTAGATAAGTAGCTGAAAACATAGTTTTCTGATACTGGTGGGATGGAAAATGTATTTCCTGGGGGTAGTTTTTCAGAAACAAAGTCTTGCAGTTTTTTCAAAGAAGGTGATGGATCTAAGTTGTCATTTGGTAATAGCCTTTCAGCAGAATCTATGAAAAATCTGTTGAGTTCATTAGCAATATCATAGGGATCTGTGTACAGTTTCTTGTCATCTATTATTGAAGTGGGTGAGGATTGTGTAGGTTTGGGATTAAATTTTTTAATGATTTTCCAGGGGTTATTGTTTTTGCTGTCCTGAATTAGAGTTTTGAAGTAGTCTTTTTTTGCTTTGTGTATAAGGCTATTCACTGAGTTTTTTGACCGTTTGCTTAAGCTGTCATTGCTATGTTTGGATGACTTATCTCTTTCTTTCATTGCGTGAAGAATTTCCTCATTCAACCATTCAGGTTGTTTCACACGTTTCACTCGTTTTTGCTTAATAGGAGCATGTTGTTCAAGGATTTTGAGAAAAGATGTGGACCAGGTGTCAAGTGCCTCATCTGGAGTAGTACACTCATACAAAGATGTCCAGTTCTCAGCTAAAAGATCATTGCGGAAACAATTTGAATCAAAATTATTCATTGCCCTGTATGTCATCATTTTATGAGAGTGTGTTTTAGACTTGTGGTTGCATTTTCGGGAGATGAAAATGGCTTTATGATCACTAAGAGAAAGGTCTAGCACATCGTTGTAAAAAATATGTTCAGGGTTAGTAGTGTATACATGATCGATTAGTGTAGAGGTATTGTTGGTTATTCTTGTGGGCTTGTCAATCAGCTGAGTTAATGTAAAAGTATCACAACATTCTGACATTTGGTTGGAATATTTGCTGTTAGGTTGATGTTAAAGTCACCTAGTATCATAATTTCCTTGTCTTCTGAGTACATTTTTTTCTAAAACTTCTTCATAGTCACTTATCCATTTGGCTGGGGCATTTGGGGGTCTATAAACAATTACAAGCGTCTAGTCCGTCATTCATAATCCAGCCGTCGTCCATTAGAGAATATCCGCGTCCATAATCCAAAGACCTATTCCATTTTCCAGATAGCAGTATTAGCACCAAATTCAAGAAGACAATCATAGTATACATAAACATAGGCTTGTTTCCTGCAAGAGAGAAGCGGTCAACAGTTTTCAATGATGCCGGCAAGACATCATGATGTTCCAAAAATATCAAATCCGTATCGCTGATCAGTATTCTTAATCCATAATATTCGTTATAGAGTCGTCATCTAAAAGAAGATGTATCTCAGTCACGCTTTGATTGTGACTGTTCATATGAGTACCATGAGGATCTTGAAGTACATGGGTTCATACGGCCCCTAGCCCCGGGTTAAGCGGAATTAGACACAAGTTACGAAACATAGCGCCGAGAAATAAAAGCCGAGAAGCCGAGAATAAATGGTTTTGATTTAGTTAGTTGAATTTCCAGCCATATTATTTCAAGTGCAGTTTCAAGGTCCTCTCTTCTAACATAAGGTACACTTTCTGAAACATAAGCTACCACTCCACCACCCCATCTTTTCTTTCGGTCCTTCCTTTCAGACGCATAACCAGGAATGTGGATTAGCTTCTTGCTGTGTCGCTTTTTCAGAAAGGTTTCAGTGAGGCCCAAAATGTCAATCTCCTGTTTACGTTTTGTCATTAAGATTTCTAATTGGTCAACCTTTGGAATGAGATGCCGAATATTGAGGTGTCCAATTTTTAGGCCCCTGTTGGGCAGGCCAAGTTCAATGTCACAAGTTAAAAAGTTGTGCTTCACATTCCAAAGTTTTTGTGTGCATTCAGAATTAAAATATTTAGAATGTTCACTCTTAGAAGAGTTTACATAGCCATAACAGAATACACTCAAATATGATAAGTAGTCAAAATACTTAGAGTATGTAAGAATATTGATCATATCTAGAAATACATGTACAGATCCTGAATGGTGGGTATGTGGAGAGCCACTATCAATCAGCTTATCATTTTGTACAACAACATTTCTCACAGGGCACTCAGGGATAGCTTCACGTAGTACATGTACACTTGCATCACTGACATTACTATCAACATTTCTTGTCTCCGAGTTTGTGTCACTTACAACAAGATAACAAGTAGCCATTTTTTATTGTTCAGCACTACATGTCAAAGAAGGCACAGTATTAGTGTCTACATATGGCATAAGGCAGCACTGAGAGGAGCACTGGCATTCACAGAATAGACAGTTACAATTGGCACAAATATTATCCAGTATCGCAAAACGATTCATGTCAGTAAAACTATTGTGTTTCATATCAATGTTACATGTAGCACTAAAAAGAGACTTTGAAACAGACAAACCTGTAGCCTTGTAAGGATAAGAACAGATATTTGTGCGTGTGTCTTCATTGCTAGAGTTTATCACGGCTTCCATATGTATCACTTTGCCAAGTCCTCATGCAATGAAACACACTTTCTGTTTATGGCCTGTCTGGTGACACAAGTTACATGTTATTGGTTGTTTGTGCCAACAAGTGGACTCGAAATGTCCGAATTCTCCACATTTGTAACAACTCGGCTTATCGTTGATGTCCGATGAAGTACAGTGGTCTTTCTGTTTGATGATCCTGACAGCACTGTCAATGTTTCTGATCAGCTGAGATGAACCTTTCGAGCTAAGATGTAGGCCATCTCCCACAAGCAGTTCTCGGTTAATCCTCCCATTGCGCAATACAAAAGAGGATGCATTGTCCACAAACCTGAGATCATAATATTCTGCCAAACCTTGGAGTCGTTGATTGGCCTGTGATACACGACCAAGTGCTGTGCTGGAATCCATCCTGGGACAAAGGCCACAGATGATGGTTTCTGTAGATGGAGCAGCATAATAAATTTCATTGAGAAGGTCGTCGTAATCATGTTCAAATTTGTCCACACCACCAGTGTGAAAATCGTTAGTCCCCACCTGTAACACGATGCTTTTATACATGGTCAGATCCATGTTGGACAACTTGTTTTGAACATCATTGATAGTTGCCCCTCTCAGGGTCTTTACCTCTGTGTAATCTCTGAGCCCCTTTGTTTTGATACCTTGTAAAATAGAACTCCCAATGATCAGTGTCCTACTGACAGGGTTAATTGCCTTCATTGGTTTGTCCGTAAATTTGTCTTTGCCCCTGAGTTGCTTTGAGGTGACAACTTCTATATGCTGTACATCACTTTGGGAGTTATCATTTAGGGCAGGTTGTTCACTCTCCATAGGAGGCTGGATGACTCTTTGGCTAGTCTTTTGGAGTGACACATCTGTTTTGAGTGGTGGTAAAGCATGGTCATGTGTGGGTTCATGGACTCCTGTTTTGACAGTACTTATATTTAACTCCTGTAAATCCGGCTGTGTTTCGGTCTGCGTCAAAACATCAGCATGCATGATGCATGAAAAGCCAGAAGAAACATTGCACGGAAGAGCATTTGTTTGTGGGTTGAAGAAATAGTGTGGGAAGTAGCCTGCAATAATATATGGAGTATTAATTTTGTGATGGGAAGTCGAAGGTCTAAAGAGGGTGGTTGATGACCACAACCCGGCAACAACTTGTTGATAAGGAAGGATCGTGCAGGATCCGGAAAACCGTGCAGTTTGAGAATGTAGCGGATGGCCGTTATGTAGCATCGGATAGTAGAAAGAGCGCGAGACTCGACACGCAAATATGCTATGAAGAGCGCCAATTGGGAGACTGTAACTGGCACCGCGCAAACAATTCGATATGCCTAATAAAATTGGCGATAAACATGCCATGCTCGTGCGTAAGCCCTGGAGGAACCACTGGCAAGTGCGCTAGCTAGCATCTGCCGGAACCTATGCTCTAGACCGGGAATTCCGGAAGGAGAAGAATTCTGGCGAGAAACCAGTCTTCTGCTGGATTCAGCTGCCTGAACTGGTCCATCTGTAAGCGAGAAGAGAATCTGCTGAAGTGTTACTAGTCCCAGAAATATGCATGACTCGAAAATTTGTCTATGCATAGACATGTCAGTACAAGCCTACGAATATAATGCATAATGCCTTATCAGGGGAAGTTTGCTTATTTATGATATAAACTAACGCTTGGTTATCGGTATGGAACATAACACATTTGTTAGATAAAAGGGCACCCCAGGTATCGAGGGCCAGAACAATAAGATACAATTCCAGAAGGGCGATGTTCCTGCCAGACCAGGCCTCGTCCCAAAGACCATAGAGCCAGTGGGTACCCAAAACAGCCCCATACCCAATGCTTCCTGAAGCATCAGTATATATTAATGAAACTTTTCAGAATTTTCGAACTTCTGAGGTAAGAGAATGGTTTTGCCATTAAAACTACGAAGGAATTCCATCCACACATGGATGTCTTCTTTGACCTCCCGGGTAGTTCGAATGTAATAATATGGTTTCGAGACCTTCATGGTTGAATCCATCATACGTCGGAGGAATGAACGACCAGGGACAACCACTGCACATGTGAAATTCAACAACCCAATCAAAGATTGTAGCTCCTTCAAAGTTAGACTAGATCTAGACAAATATTGCTCGAGGAGTGCGAGACATTTCCATTAGGACTGTATCGATCTCGTATCCTAAGAATATCACAATCAGTTCCGGCCAGAATGTCTTGGCAAGGGATATGGGGATACCTATATCGGCGCACAGATCCAGAAAACGCTTGAGAAAAGCACGGCAAGCAGACTTATCCGAGGCTAGAAATAGGAAATCATCAAGGACATGAACCTCAAATGGTATCCGCAACTTTATTTGTAATGAAACTAAAAAATTTGCAAGATGAAGAGCACCCCATGGGCAGACAACGATCAGTGAAAACTGCCTCTTCCAGGTGAACCCTAAGAGATGGTATTGTGAGGGCATAACAGCAATGATGCACAAAGCGGATCCAATATCGGTCTTAGCCATGTAGACAGAAGGACCCAACCTTCTAACTAAATCGACAGCATCCGCAATGGAGGAATACTGCACTACCGAAGCTTCGGAAGGGATGTCATCATCGACTGAGTGAACATGTGGAAATGAGAGATGATGAATCATGCGATATGGAGGACTTGTAAAAGGACCTAGGATCCGTCCCGCCTGGAGTTCCCTGTCCAGTTTCTCATCTACCACCTCTGGCATCTCCAATGCGGATTGTAGGTTAGCCGGGCATGCAGAGTAGAGGGGGGCGGTAAATCCAATTTCGAAACCAAACTGAAACCTTCTCATCAAGTAGTCACAGTGCTGAATGGGATAACCCTGTAACCAATAACGTAACCATTTTATGGGGGTTGGGAGCCTTATTCGAACGGACTCCATCTGGCTTGGTAGACATACGGGGGTGAGCAAAAGGAGCTCCCCTGTGGGTTTTATCGAAGCGCACATGGACATGAAAGGGCTTCTGGACTGGTGAGCGTCACTGAGTAACAGGGTAGGACCCACGGCAATTATAGCAAGCATTTTGAAATTGGCAACTTTGCCCATCAGGACAAGACCCTTGTGATATCTAAAACAAACTCCACGATGGGGAGCGATACTCTTTTTCCGAGGTGAAACGCGGAAACTTGGCATTGGCTTTACCTCCCAAGCTACGTTCCAGTAATGCTTTAGCATATAACTCAACATGTGGATGATCTCATGTTGCCCTGCCCTCGGAAATCTCCTTTCGGAAAGATTCACCCAATCACCCTTCCCCTTAAATATGTCCCTCACCGTATCGAAATCTTTAGCTAAACCGCCAGACGACTCAGGAAAATGTTGCAGATAAATAGCTGAAAACATATTAAATGCAATGAGCCGATCACCTATTGTGATGTTGGTTTTAGATGATTGACCAGCTGGGTACCAAGTGAGGCTAGGGACCCCGTCCTCATCCTTTAAGCGCAAGATATAAGAATCCTTCTCGTCCGTTTTGAGGAGAAGACGTAAATCGTAAATCGTTTGCCCAGATTTTGTTTTTGATTTTGTCCGAGACAGAGTGTGAGACTGGGGCCATCGCTATAGCTGGGGGTAAAATGTGTACCACATCCTCAGAAAGAGGGATGAGCGGGATAGTCTCACCTGAAGTGAGCAGACCAGTGATTTAAGCCGTGGCTGGTGCTACTACATTGTTAAGGGAAGAGGGGACCAGAACCACCTGGCACAGAGGGCTGTTCTTCCTGACGGCCAAGTGGATGAGGGAGAGGACAGGAATATCAGGAGATGTATTATTATCACTGGTGGATGTATGGCTCCTGGAAGGAAGCCTATCAGTGGGGACAGCACAATGTGCTAGGGCGGCCTGGAGGGAGTTATCGACTGTGTGCCGTACAGTTTCAGTTATGTGTTGCTTCAATTCGGGCATAAACCGTTGCGCAATTCGCGCAGTGGAGACTGCAAACATTGCATCAGGGTTATGAACTGACGTTCGCCCGCGTGAGGAGCTGAGACGCTTAACCACCTCTCGCACTCCATGTGAAGATTTCCTCTTTGGTGCCATGACTGAAAATACAATGTTGCAACTACAAAAGAAACGTACGTGGGTACCTGACGATATGAATTAGTTGTTGCATTGTATGTACTTTGCCATTCTGTTATAAAACAACACATTTAAACTAAGGACCGAAGTAATGAAACTTGGATGGGACCAGGAAAGGAGACGAGTATATCGCAGTCATGCGCAATAGTCAGTTAGGGACACCACCCTGCATTAGCAACTCTAATGCCATTGACAAAGGGTTTGAGGCAAAAGGCAACTGCCAAAACCACCGAAAGATAATATCTTTGAAGGGGGAGCTGAAAGTACCTTTTTGAACATTTTTGCTGTTTCATTTATAAATGATTGAGTAACGGAAGAAGGTAGAAACGCCGTCATGCAACAAAACCCCCATGGAGAGGGTAAATTCTGACGAAAAAACAGATGCATGGACCGGGACGGGAGGGAGAGAATATATAAACGGCTACACAGCAGAGCCCTCGCAATGAGAGGAATTAATTCTGGCAACAGAGTAAGAAGAGTACATGAAACATATTCAGACTCCAAACGTCCAAGTAACCCCACCCCCCACCCACGAAATGGGGAAACACCGGCAAACACCAAGTTAGTTGCAATGAAACGAAAATAAGACACAAAAAGTAAATACACAGCCAAACTCCCACTGAAAAAGGGACACAGAGGTTTATTATGATGTCCGTTGGACTGAGAGAATTAGATCAATTTATGCCCAAGGATGCCCTAGGGTGTCAGCAAAATCAGAATTTTCTGATGAAGATGATGCAGTAGAACTGTGAACACATATCCGCCGGACAGGAACGAAAGGCTGGTAAATATTTAAAGTCTTATGAGGCTAAAGCCCGCTTATGTGGCTAAGCCTGACCAGTCCTCCATCGCAAGCAAATTTGGACAAAAACCCTAAGAGCGTGTAAAAGTATGTCTATTCAACTCAGGTATAGGCATACGGACTAAAATTCCAGAAGTTGGTGTTTCAAAATTTGTAACCTGCCCTGGACCCATCCAATAATGGACTAGCAGTGTATGATAGAAATAAAGGATAATATATTAGAAATAGGTAATACAGATCACAAGGACATAAACATATTACATTTCAATGTAGTTTATTCATAGAAATGTTGTTGTTGTTGTTGTTGTTGTTGTTGTTGTTGTTGTTGCTGTTGTAATCATTATCCGATAAAAAAAGAAAATTTAGGAGATTCAACCGTATGTTCCATCGCTTGTCTCTGTGATTTAATGTACTTGATGGTATGACAAAATGATCTGCCAGCAGGGAATCATTGTCTGAGAGCATACATGTGAACCAGGCATTAGATTAAATGAAATAACAGGATTATCCTCAGACTTTCTCAAATCAAGGCATTACCTTTAGTTTTGAGGGGAGTGGTTAGCAGATGTACAGTAGAAAATAAATTAATAACTGAATAAATGCATAAAAATTAGGAGGGTTAGAGGAATGGCTAGCAGGAGCGGGGGGGGCGAAGTGGCCCCCTACCAAACTTTCTGTGCTATCTCCGGAACGACGAAAAATGGAGAGCTGTGACTTTATGGTTTATCATATTGGGGTCATTTTAAGCCTATTTGCGTAACCCCCCGAGCAGATAATCATGGAAAAATTCAAGATGGCGGCCACGTGGGGTACCAGAAAAGGGGTGTTTTTGTCATATTTCTTCATAATTCCTGCTTTTCCGCGATGAAAAGTGGACAAAAACTATTTTATTTCACATCACATTAATATTTACTAATTTATCATGCAGTTTTTGCGAAGAAATTGCAGAAATAAAAAATTCGGAAAATCTGACTGAAAAATCGACCAAAAATGCCGTTTTTGAAAATGCCGTTTTTGAAAATGACGTCACTGTGACGTTATCAAAGCGGCCATTATGGATTTTTTTTACATTTTCTGATAGAGCTTGACCCAAGGGTATAGTGTGGTAAGTTTCAGTCCACTAGATAATGGGATGATAAAAATAATTAGGGGGGCCACAACAGGTCCCAAAAAGCCCAGGTCAGATAGGGTTAAAGGTGTTAATTCTGTGAAAAGTATGATTCTGTGAAATAAAGACATTAACCCAAAGATGTTTTGTCATGTTATCCATTGTACATGTGACGATTTATAACAACGACGAGTGAACCGCTCAAGAAACATCCAGAATTACAAATACTATGTTACGACCCTGTCACAGTTACACGGACTAATTTCAGAAAATGGCGCAATAATGGCATTCCTGTCCACATTATGCGCATATCACTACGCCAAGAGGCGTAATGCCAGTGGCAGAGATTACGCTATCCGCAAAATCCAATCAGAGACAGAAAGAAAGGGAGAGTAAGTGAATATGATTTAACGCCAATTTCAACTATATTTCAGTCATATCACGACGTTGGGTCCTATTCCTTTTTACACACGGATGGGGTCATATTCCTTTTTACACCCGTGAACCCCATGGGTGCCTCAGTTAGTCGCCTCTTACGACAAGCTGTCTGAGGAGCTGAGGTCTATTCTTACCATGATCTGCGGTGTGCACGACGACATCCCAGGTCAACCCACGGAAGCCCCACGGGGTGACAGAAAGAAAAATACAGCTGTACAGTAACACTACATATAGAAAACAGACTTTAAACTGATATAATGTTGTCTCTCTTCATTGATATCTTATCAGATTACGAAGACAAATGCACGAATTACAATTACGTGTTATTAGAGACACATCAAAGAGGCTTAAGTTGAGAAATTCCGCCAAAACGCGTGTGTGAAATTGACAAGCAATGTCTACGTTATCCGATGACAGTCTTCAAGTCTTAAGTTCGCCTGAATTCACAAAACAACATATTCCAGTAGCTCCGGAACACACTCCGATATATATGCAAAAATGTCAGAATGATTAACAGTACTTACACCGTGTTTTGCCCTAGGTTAAGACAAGAAATGCAATCCAACGTGACTGTCAACACAACTTAACTCGCTGAGGCAACGGACATTAGAATGGCCTAAAACCAGCGATTTAAGCGGCATGTTTGACAGTCAAGGTTGAAAAAGGACGGCCGATACAGAATACTAAGTTCCCACCTTAAATCCGTACCAAGTTGTGTCATAAAATCGCCCAAAAATAATTTGCAGGAGCGAAGCCGGTTGGCAGATGTGTAGGGTTGAACGGAGTGAATAAATGCACACGAGATCAAGCAGGGAGACAACTCCAACACTTCGAGCTACCTCCCCGTAAGGGCAGAGAAAATAATAACTATAGGTAAAGAAATAGGAATATATAAATACATAAATTAATTCATGTGGAACATCAATTAAATTTTTTAATAAACACACATGGTACGGCAATATGGTGAAAAGATTCTGCACTTTGAGGTAAAAGCATAAAACTTGGCCGCCAATTTCAAGATGGTCGCCGTTGTAATGTAGAGTTCAGGAGGTCATTTGGGACCCCAAATATTTTTCTTACACCGAGGGATAGAGAGTTGAATTTTTGTGAAAATGTAATAAGTTTCAAGATGGTTGACTTAATGACTTCACAGTGACGTCATATTATAAAAATGCTCTTTTGGGGGTCGATTATTCAGTCAGATATTTTTAATTTTCTATTTATGCTATTTTATTCGGAAGAACTACATAATAAATTAGGAAATAATTATTTTATATTAATTATTTTATATAAATTAAAATAATTGTAAGGACTTTCATGCGCAAAAAGGCAAATATTTTAAGAAAAACGACGAAAACACAACTTTTTAGTCATACCCTTATGACCTCCATTTTGAATCTACTCATGGTTTTCTGTTTAGAGGGGTATGCAAATAGGCTCAAAATGACCCCAATATCATAGGCTGTAAAGTTTCAGTCGTCAATTTTTTACCTCTCAGGCAATTATGGCCTAGGCGTATTGCCATCGTCATGTACGTCTGTCAGTTTATTAGCGCAATATATGCAGAACCGGATTAAATTCATAGAGTGACAAAATTTTGGAAACTAATTCATCTAGTTATAGATCATATGCCTATTAAAATTACAAAATCAGATATTATTACATCCGAAAAGGGGCACAACTTCCGTGAAATTTGAGCCGAAGCGACTCATATTCCATATGCGTCTGACCTTTACCTAGAAGAATAAATGAATAAATAGATGCATAAAAGTGGCGAAGTCAGGTGCGGTGATTTCGCGCTTCGCATCCTGACTTCGCGCTTCGCATCCTGCCTTCGTCCTTTGCATCCCGCCTTCGCATCCTGCCTTCGCGACTTCGCACCCTGACTTCGCGCTTCGCATCCGCACTTCGGGCTTCGCTTCCAGTCTTTGCATTGTGACTTCGCGCTTCACATCCTGACTTTGCGCTTCACATCCTGGCTTCGTCACTGCGATCGCGACTTCGCAATCTGACTTCGCGCTTCGCATCCTGGATTCGCGAAATATTATACAATTTAATTCACTTTCTTAGGGCTGTTTGCCTGGTCGTATCGGACAGCGATCATGTTCACCGTACGGTCGCGTCCTGACGTCGCATTCTGACCTCGCGATTCGCATCCTGCCATCGTGACTTCGCATCCTGACTGCGATTCGCATACCGACTTGGCGACTTCGCATCCTGCCTTCGCATGATGACTTCGCATCCTGCCTTCATATTCTGATTTCGCTATTCGCATCCTGCCATCGTGACTTCGCATCCTGGCTTCGCGACTTCGCATCCTGATTTTCCGGCTTCGCGACTTCGCATACTGCCTTCGCATCATGACTTCACGAAGTTACTTCGCATCCCGACTTCGCATCCTGCCTTCGCGATTTCGCATCCTGCCTTCGCGACTTCACATCACGGCTTCGCAACGACTTCGCATCCTGCCTTCGGGACTTTGTGTGCTGACTTCTTGTGTCGGTTCTCATATATAACCAAAACAGTAGTGTGAATGAAGAACCGGAAACATCTGTGCCACGCATTCTTTTTGCACTTCGTGCGAAAGATGTCCATTCAAATAAATGATTCAGGGTGCTTGAACAAATGATGATCATTAAACAAATACCGCAACATTTTCATAAACTGTAGATAAATATATCATTTTGCGCTCTGTAAACAAAGTGACATCACTATGTAAAACATTCTCTCCTTCTGTTCAAAGGTGTGGTAATAAACACAATACCGTTTGGGATGATGGCACCTCTGGAATTACCCAAAAGCCACTCATTGACATTTTTCTACTATTTGACCTACAAATGGGTTATAGGACTGGCGTGAATTTCACTTGGATGTGACTACACATATATTAATATATGAACTATAATCCTTAAAATATAGTTGTCATTCTGATTTTCATATTTAACATGGTCTACATAACACTGTAGCTCAGACGTTTTATTATTTTAAGATCGGAATTTCAATTAAAAAAAAATTACGTTTGGTGAGCTCAGAGCTCAGAGCTCAGAGCTTTGTTTCTGTAATTATATTCTTTATATTATATTCTTCACAGTGTTCTTCTAAATAGATATCCTATTTGTATTCAGCATGGTACAGGTACAGGTATGTGGAATATTTTGGTATATCATATTGGTCACTAAATATATTGCATACACAACTAACAGACCACCTGCAGTATAGTACCAAAAATAGGTACCGTGTGCCTGGAGCACCCTCTTAAATGGGAATTTACAAGCAGACTGACCTCATGCACCAACCTGAAAGATCTGATTGCGACAACTTACTGTGGACGACTCGAGCAATGGTGGATCCTCACTCGGCAACAATACCACACCTGGCGGCCAAATTTATACGGGTTTACATTTGCATATAAATACAGATGACTCAGATGCCTACAGGCAGTTGTACGGGTTTCAAGACGAACAACGAGGTCACACTGACTCGGTATGGATCGAACGTGTTAGAACTTCATCTTAAAATGCAGCTTAACTTTACTCTCATAAAATCGTAGGTCAGTTATTGACCTACATAGAACAAAATTCTAACCTGCAATGTGTTGCGTATAAATTTTACATCGTGGCAGTATTAAATACGCTACAGGAAAGCCTGCCCTAGCCCCGTAAACAGGACGTCTGGGCTGGGAATATATACTTGTTTCAGCGTACAGTATAGTATATTCCCAGCCCAAACATCCTGTTTACGAGGCTACCTCACTCCATGAATGGGGTGAGTATGGGGTGAGTACGTTTAACTGCCGCCACAATAACAATTTTTTTTTCTAAACTAAATTGCATGGAAACCTAATGCCAAAATCATTCTTGTCGTAAACTGCTGTCTTGCCAATTTTATACACGTGTCTTTCTTTTAGCTTTTTATGCACCAATGGTCTGGTCGTATCAGACAACGCGAGTTCGTCTTGTTCAACGTACGATCATTCTCTGTTTGCCGAGCACGAGACATTTTATGTCAGAATAAACGTACCAGCTGTGTTATCCCATTATAGTAGGCCGGCCAAGGACACGAAATGTAACTTTTGATGGCATTGTTTGTTACAAATGGGTACCCATGCTAAATTAGTTATTTGTGTGCTAGGGCTCAAGGTGGGAGGGGATACCACCCGGATTTAGGACGTTAGGAACGACTTTTAACAATTGACCTTATTTAACCCCAAAAAGTGACCCCGAAATGGCCTTTAAACTTAATTTTCATTGTGATGTTTGTTACCAATGGCTATGCACGCTAAATTGGGTTTATGTAATGTATGGTTTTAGCACAGGTATGGCTAACTCGTTAGTTATTGGAATTGAGGTAATTTTAGGGTCACTATATGGGTCAAATGAGGTAAAAAATGCTATTTTATTTCATATATTTTGTACTGTCTGTTATTTACTTTTGTGTGTAGTATGGTTCAAGGTAGGGTGAATACTAGGACTTGGCAATTCGAGGTCATTTTCAGGTCATTTCGAGGACAAATAACATACAAAGATGACCAAAAGATGGGCCTTGAAACAATTTAAAACATTTTAGTGTGAAATTCCTTGTAAAGAAATGGGTATCAAATCTGAAGTAGTTCTACGGGTTGAATTTTTAGATATTAGTGTAGGGTACATGTAATTCAGTATTTTTTGTTTGTGAATTTTGGTAACATCCATTTTCTTTTAGATGGACCTTCCCGTTCAATATATTTGTTGGTCTGAAGGTTTCTATCTCGAGTTTGAAGTAGTTTGAGTTAACACTTTCTGGTCTGGGTGATAGAGTGCTCGGAAATTTAGTGCCCTTTTGAACATTCACGGTATCACCAGAATGATTAAAAATCGAGAGCAAAGACTTTCCGTACTTTTGGAGTATTATATTTGGCTAATTTTGAGCCTATTTCTGTAATTCTAGTGATTAAACATCATGCGTTAATTCAAAATGGCGCTCATGTGGATTCATCCATAATTCGCCCTTTTTCAGGTTATTCATATAATAGTCATTATTCTTAGCCCATTTTGCAAATTAGTTAACACAAAGGAATCTCCCATCAAGCCTAGTATCTTTCGCCTGTTTTGAATCTGTTTGCTTAATTCTCAGCTTAAAATATGATGTTTTAAATCAAAATGGCGGACAGGTGCGGTAATCTGAAAGTCACATTTGTCATGTTGCTCGTGTAGTTCAAGGCAATTTATTCTTACCTCACTGCGCAAATTTATCAAAACCGAGGGATCCCTATGCATAGCCTAACCTTTTATCCCCATTTTGCTTCTATTTACATATGCCAAAAATCAAGATTTGATGGTCAAATTCAAAATGGCGGCCATATGGGGTCATCAGAAAATCACACTTTTGGCCGTCGCCCGTATGGTTCAAGGCATTATTGTTAGCTCATTAGGCAAATTTGTCAAAACCGAGGGATCTCGAGGCATAGCCCAACATTCTATTCCCATTTTGAATCTATTTACATATCCTAAAGATCAAGATTTGATGGTCAAATTCAAAATGGCGTCCATATGGGGTCATCTGAAATTCACACTTTTTCATGTTGCTCATGTAGTTCAAGGCATTATTCTTACCTCACTGAGCAAATGTATCAACACTGAGGGATCTCTATACAAAGCCTAACATGCTATGTCCATTTTGAATCTATTTGCATATGTCTAATATCAAGATTTGATGGTCAAATTCAAAATGGCGGTTATATGAGGCCATCTGAAAATCACGCTTTTGGCCGTAGCTCGTATAGTTCAAGGCAATTATTCTTAGCTCATTATGCAAATTTATCAAAACTGTGGGATCTCCAAGCATTGCCCAACAACCTGTGCTCTTTTTGAATCCACTTACGTATCCCTAAGATCAAGATTTGATGATCAAATTCAAAATGATGGCCATATGGGGTCATCGGAAAATCATATGTTTTCATGTTGCTCGTTTACTTCAAGGTACTATTCTTCGCTAATTGTGAAAATTTATCAAAACAGAGGATCTCTTAGCATAGCCTAACAACTTACGCCCATTTTGAATCTATTTGCATATCCCCAAGATCAAAATACGATGTTCAAATTCAATATGGCAGCTATGTGGGGTTATTTGAATCTCCTGCTTTTCCATGTTGCTCGTGTATATCAAGGCATTATTCTTAGTTGATTGTTGAAATTTATCGAAACCGAAGGGTCTCACGTCATAGCTAGATACCTTTTGCCCATTTTGAATCTATTTGCTTAGTCGTCAGATTAAAAATGATAGTTAAATTCAAAATGGCGACCATAAGGAGTCATCCGGAAATTCTTCTTTTTTCATATTACTACTGTTAGAATTTTTATTCTAGGTACAAACTTGTTTAAATTGAGCAGAATAACGCCATAGCTTATTACATTATGCCTATTTTTATTCTGTTGGCACAATCTTCAGCTGAGAATACAATTATTAAATTCAAAATGGTGACCATGTGAGTTCATCTGAGACTCATATTCTCATTTGCTCTTATAATTCAAGTTATTGTGATTACATGGAGCTGAAAGTAGCAATTTCTCAAAGCCAAACCCCTTCACAAAACAGATCGATCTGATTATTTATGGGCCTAGTTTGGCTCTATTCGTACAATCATCAGCTAGAAAAATAATCATCGACAGTAGTGGAGTTGTCTGTATACCCCCAAATGACCTCTATGTGACCTGATCACGTGACATGACGTCATCATTTGGTGCCAGCCGTATTTGAGATTGGAGAGGTCCCTGTAAAGTGGCATGTTAAAAAATAGGTGTATATTGGGCCGATACATGTGTACTGTGTGAAAGGCAATACATGTATTTTAAAGGGGTTACAATGGAAGGGTTGTTTGTGGATGGATGAATGATTTTCAACAATGGATGGCCTTGAAATAGTAGAATAATGTTTAAGATAGGCTCACACAAGGGAGAGATACATGTATACGGTGTGTGTGTGAAGCTATGTGTTTAACTCACAATACTCCCCCCCCCCCCTTCACATATGATAAAAAGGTAAAACGGTGTGTTTATAATTCTATTTTTAAAATATATTAAGTTGAATATAGTGGGTTTTGTATGTTTAAAAAGATCAAATGTATACTTCTAATTTGCAGGGATTTTTCCTAATGATTTTTTAATGTATACTATTGGTCATGTGGGTGTTTCTGGTGTTATAAATTGGTTTGTGCTCGAAATTACAAGCGTCTGCTTCGTCATTCATAATTCTGCCGTCGTCCAATAAATAATATCCGCGTCCATAATCCAAAGATCTATTCCATATTCCCATATAACAGTATTAGCACCAAATTCAAAGAGACAATCATAGTATACATAAACATAGGCTTGTTTCCTGCAAGAGAGAAGCGGTCATCAGTTTTCAATGATGCCGGCAAAAGTTAGAAGTTCCTCCTTCGAAGATCTGGTTGGGACTGTACTCTGAAATACGTCGGCTACTTAGATGTCTCCATTTACAGTTTCAATATTACAATATTTCAGGTATTTTGGAATTACACCATCTTAACATGGCAGTGTGGCTGACGTCACAGGAGCTACGAAGTAGAGTAGACATTAGAACTCCGACGCGCACTGAGCTCTTGGAAATCCTCCGCCCCAAGTTGAAATCCTGCCTGTATTAAGATGGGAACAGCCCAAGTCAGAATCATCGGTGATTTTCATCAAAAATCACCTTCATCAAAGTAGGTCAGGTCAGAACTTGCTGGTAACAGTCTCCTAATACACCTTCATGCAAAAAAATCAAGGTTCTAATGTCATCGGTTATCCTTATTTTGTCGACGAAAGGATTCGAATGGACTCGCTGACTAGCCAATACTTCGTAGGAATATATCGGCTTTTATATTACCTACTTTTTGTTCGTCGAAGTTTGCACTGGTATTCAGAACATTTGTAAAGTTACCGATACATTGATCACGTTTGCTATGAACAGTTCACTGATACACGTAAACCTGAAGACAAGCAAATTGGAAGATCAGTAACACGGCTAGTATTTCCATGTTACCGCAATGTTCTGGGAGCAACGACGGTTGAGTACGACCACTGGTTTGGAACGGTGTGACAATATAAACGCATTGCCCCTTACAATCCTTACAGCCGGTTCTGTGGAATGATAGACCCGTATGTTGAAATACATGTATAGTCTTCCAATACGTGTATGTTATGTTAAACACACTACATGTAACAGTATTTCATGTATATAACAAAGAAGTGGATGGTTACAATGGAAGGTGATTTGGGGAGGGATGAATGCATTTAAAGAATAGATGGCCTTGAAAGGTTCACACAAGGGAGAGATACATGCACGCTTAAAACTAAAGTGTTGTAAAGTGTTGAAATAACACTTTAAGTGTGTCCACAGGGACTGCACTTTAAAGTGCTGTCCCTGTGGACACACTTAAAGGGTTATTGCAACACTTTACGAGTAGGTTTCGACACTTAGTTTTAAGCGTGTGTATATGATGTGTGTGTGTGCGAAGCTCTGTATCAAGTTTAACCCGGATACCCCCCTCCCCCTTTCCACTCAATTCACATACTCGAAGTTTAGGTTGCATGAAAAGTTAAAATAAAAAGGTAGCCTTAAATATAGATAGGGCAAGATTTGTCTCATTGATGAATGAATACATTGGACTTGTAGCGTAAATAATTTACGGTATCGTACGGTGTTGGTTTCTCCTGTTTTAAATTGTTTGCGTATAATTAGATATTTCTCTTTCGGAAGATTTGACTGGACCTGGTTGGGCCTGTACTCTGAAATACGTCAGCTACCTAGATTTCTCCATTTACAGTTTTAATATTACAATATTTTCGTTATTTTGGAATTACGCTATCTTAATATAAGGGTTTTAATATTGCCTATACGTTTGATCCGGCGAAGTTTTAATTTTTTCAAAGTTACATGGAACACCTTCGCTCTGAACAATTCGCTATATGTACACCTGAAGACTGCCGAGGTAGATCACTAACACGGCTAGTTTTTCCATGGTAGCCCCATGTTCTGTGGCAATGGCGGATTAGTACGTCCGCTCGCTTGGAATGGTGTGGTAATAGAATGCGTTGCCCTTTACAGTCCCATGTATTTGGAATAAAGGCCCCTTAGATCAAATAGCGACAGAGCCTGAGTACATGTATAAACTCCGCATGGCCTCTTGACGACGAGTATCAAAAGCAGAAACACGGGAAGAACAAAACAAAAATGGAATATCTTAATCATGTAGAATAATATATGGTGTTGAAGTAGTCGACGACCGATATAAATTCCTGACTTAGTCCCCCTGGTCCTAACTAGGGTCTATTACCGATGACGAGCTATATCTTGCACCTTATACCGGTAAATTTTAACGAAAGAATATTTTCTCGGAATTTTCTTGGGTTGAAAAAGTGGAAGCGGATAACTTTTAGCAAGCCAGTAGCCTCTACCCCTCGAGTATTGTATCGCAAGGATAAAAATCCGTAGCCATTCCATCGCGTCCGCTCTGTTTTACGAATCAGGCTTTGAAAATGTAACTGAATATCGGTTGTCATGTTCAATATGACATAGCTGTAATTGGAGGTGAAATTTCCTTCAGTAAATGAGTTCAGTGAATATCTACACAAACTTAATGTACCAGCCCTTCGATTTGATCCTATGTTACCCAATCCTCCCTATGGAAATTTCCATGATTGAAATAGTTTATAAATAAATAAATACTATCTGCGTGGAATGCGATTCAAGAAAGGTTTTTTTAATATGTTTAAAGCGGTGTGAAATGTGAGAAGAAGAATTGTTCCTGAACACATCCACGTTTAACCCGACATCTGCCCGATAATGTAATACGTGTACACATGCTATACGCTCAGAGCAGTGTTTCGGATATTTTCGGGCTATATCTATGATATATAAACATATCCCAGGCATATCCTCATCAGGGGGGGCCGTAGAAAACTCAAAATTCAATATATGACCTAGACCGTATGCTTACTTCCGTACACCGCGCCTAATCCGTTGTAAGAGCTAAAAGCGCCCCCTCAAAGCTGAAAGGGTATAACAGAAAAGAAAAAAAACCTATGAGGTATCGGGCGTGTAAAATGTCGAAGACCTGTCTATTAACGCTCAATTAAAATGGACTTTGTTCTATAGGATAATAAAACAGATCTCGACAGTTGTTCAGTCGGGAGTATATGCTACCTATCGGCGAAAAGATACACGTGTCTGGGAATCTGACATTGTAGACCTCTGTATTTGTCGGACCATGATATGGAATGGCCGCGAAATCTAAAATTATAACCCCGTGTACGTCTCTGCATGGCGTGTGTATACACCCCTTCGCCTCGTATCCTTTCTTGGATAGATAAGAAAAAGCATCAGTACCTCTAATTAAGCCCGTGAGGACTCATTTCGGTTTCATTTTCAGTAAGGAAAAAATATTTCGCCATGACTTAAGCTCCACAACTAACAATATTTATTATTTAGGAAAATGCTGAAGCACTTCCACTCGGACTGCGAGGCAAAAGTAATTGCGAATTAGAAAGATTTATGTTTTTTTCGCGATAGATGAACAGAATGCGTCGCTTCTGTAAACGAAGCCATAACAAAGACAGCAATGTTGGTTGTTCTTTGCTTACTCAGTCAGACAAATCATGAAAGTTAAGAAAAACAAAATTCAAATACCGTGACAATCCGATAAATCCGACAGCAAAAGCCTTCTCGTCCTTTCCATTCAAACTTCAACAGTAGTGTATAAAGGCGAAATTTCGTAGCACTTCTGTTGATACGAAGGGGAAAATGGACGGAGGAAAAAGAGAAGAAAAATGGGAGATGTTTGACCTATGATATTTGACCTCGGGTTACTCTGTCCACGTGGAGAAAGGACTTCGGTGTGTGAATGAAAAAATTATGAATTTTCCCGGATCGCTAAAAAGCGGAAAGAACAGGGGAAATTTCACTCAACTAGCTCTAGGTGGGGCAACATTGATCCTAATGGTCGGGAAGGCTCTCGACGTGAAAGCAGAGCGAGTTTTAAAGAACGTCATCGACGTCCAATTATATTAGCATCGGATTCTGCATAGCCACGAAATAATAGACATCAGACTTATACTCTCGAAAGAGAAACGATTAACACTCTGGAATAACGTCAGGGAATATAGGAACACTATTCTCTACCCGCCGACAACACCAGTCCTAAGGCGGTAACGCCAGTTGACGCTCGCCACCGTCAATATGGACGCCCGTTAACGCACGCCAACGCACGCCAACGCCCGTTTTGACGCCCGTCGACGCCAGAGAGAGAGAGAGAGAGAGAGAGAGAGAGAGACCTCGCGTTTCGTAAATGTTACCGCGCCGGATGTTACATCATACCTATATGGTCGGTGAGCCGTTATGGGCATGTTTACAGGTCATTAAACTACAGAGTGACATTAGTCTGAAGCCCCCTCTTATCAGTGTACGATGCAAAAAGCCCTCAATGTCGTACTTCAGCATCATTTCGGCCATCTTCGTCATCTTTTCGTTTTCTCAGTGTTCAATGAGAACCCATCGTTGATACGTTATACGTCAGAAGCACCGTCGTATATTTCCGTCATTTTTCTCCTTTATCTTTGTCCGAAAATAAGCAGTCATAGTTATGCGTCAGACTCGCTTTCTGTCATTGCGGGATACTCCAATGGCAGCATGTCCTTGAACAGCTGTTTTCGTATTTTGACAGCGTTTTTCAGAGCCTCCCTGGGGGGTAAACCCATATCCTCTTCCAAGTAGCGCTTTGTTTTCATGATGGACCTATGATTATGATCTCTCTTCATGTCAGGCGGGAATAAGTTATGCTGTTCGTAGATGCTCATAGCAGATTTTCTTATTCGGGGTAGCATGTTGATGTACGCCTGCTGTATTGCCTCTTGGTCCGGTCCCTCTGCCTCGATAGTCTCGGAGTGTGCATCAATAGCCTCATTCACAATAAGATTCCAAAATGACGGTTCCCGGCTGACCATATCTGAATCGCTCAAGTTCTCGCCTCCGCCGGACGAGCTATCATGAGCCCCCTTCCTGGGACGACCGTATACTGTCGGCGTCAGAGTGCGAACATTCTGTATCTGTACCTGGAGACAACCCCTCAGTATTCGTACCGGCGGACAGGCCCTCAGTTTCCCCTTCAGCCTTTTCATATTCGTGAATATTTCTCTTGTGTCTGAGCATATCGTAGTACCTGGTGAACTTCCGATCACAAATAGAGCAAGTCATGTTGCCGTGTTGAACGACACTGGAGAACTGCGTTAGTCTTCAGACAGCGTTGCTTATATGGATGGGCATCAAAGCGAAAGGAATTTCAGCGTTAAAGAATTTGAGCACATGCGCACTCGTCAGGAAGGGCGGTTGGACGATCGATTATGCGTTATGGCCTTATTTTAGGACGTTAAGGCGTTCAGATAGAACCTTAAGCTCTTGAGACGGCGTTAATGGGCGTTCAGATGAAGGGTGGCGTACGTTAACGGGCGTTAACGCCCGTCTTAACGTCCGTCAACGCCCGTCTTAACGCCCGCCAACGCCCGTTGACGAGAGAGAGAGGGAGAGAGAGAGAGAGGGAAAGAGAGAGACCTAGGGCGTCGACGGGCGTTAAGACGGGCGTTAACGCCCGTTAACGTACGCCACCCTTCATCTGAACGCCCATTAACGCCGTCTCAAAAGCTTAAGGTTCTATCTGAACGTCTTAACGTCCTAACATAAAGCCATAACGCATAATGGATCGTCCAACCGCCCTTCCTGACGAGTGCGCATGCGCTCAAATTCTTTAACGTCGAAATTCCTCTCGCTTTGATGCCCATCCATATAAGCAACGCTGTCTGAAGACTAACGCAGTTCTCCAGTGTCGTTCAACACGGCAACATGACTTGCTCTATTTGTGATCGGAAGTTCACCAGGTACTACGATATGCTGAGACACAAGAGAAATATTCACGGATATGAAGAGGCTGAAGGGGAAACTGAGGGCCTGTCCGCGGGTACGGATAATGAGGTGTTGTCACCTGGTACGGATAATGAGGTGTTGTCACCTGGTACGGATAATGAATGTTCGCCCTCTGACGCCGACAGTGTTCGGTCGTCCCAGAATGGGAGCTCATCCTCCCACGCGGACAATGATAGTTTGACCGGCGAAGGCGAGAACTTGAGCGATTCAGATATGGTCAGCAGCGAACCGTCATTTTGGGATCTCATTGTGAATGAGGCTATTGATGCACACGCCGAGACTATCGAGGCAGAGGGACCGGACGAAGAGGCAATACAGCGGGCGTACATCGACATGCTACCTCGAATAAGAAAATCTGCTATGACCCTCTACGAACAGTATAACTTATTTCCTATTGAAATGAAGAGAGATCATAATCATAGGTCCATCATGAAAACGAAGCGCTACTTGGAAGAAGATATGGGTTTACCCCCCAGGGAGGCTCTGAAAAACGCTGTCAAAATGCGAAAACAGCTGTTCAGGGACATGCTGCCATTGGAGTATCCCGCACTGACAGAAAGCGAGTCTGACGCATAACTATGACTGCTTATTTTCGGACAAAGATAAAGGAGAAAAATGACGGAAATATACGACGGTGCTTCTGACGTATAACGTATCAACGATGGGTTCTCATTGAACACTGAGAAAACGAAAAGATGACGAAGATGGCCGAAATGATGCTGAAGTACGACATTGAGGGCTTTTTGCATCGTACACTGATAAGAGGGGGCTTCAGACTAATGTCACTCTGTAGTTTAATGACCTGTAAACATGCCCATAACGGCTCACCGACCATATAGGTATGATGTAACATCCGGCGCGGTAACATTTACGAAACGCGAGGTCTCTCTCTCTCTCTCTCTCTCTCTCTCTCTCTCTCTCTGGCGTCGACGGGCGTCAAAACGGGCGTTGGCGTGCGTTGGCGTGCGTTAACGGGCGTCCATATTGACGGTGGCGAGCGTCAACTGGCGTTACCGCCTTAGGACTGGTGTTGTCGGCGGGTAGAGAATAGTGTTCCTATATTCCCTGACGTTATTCCAGAGTGTTAATCGTTTCTCTTTCGAGAGTATAAGTCTGATGTCTATTATTTCGTGGCTATGCAGAATCCGATGCTAATATAATTGGACGTCGATGACGTTCTTTAAAACTCGCTCTGCTTTCACGTCGAGAGCCTTCCCGACCATTAGGATCAATGTTGCCCCACCTAGAGCTAGTTGAGTGAAATTTCCCCTGTTCTTTCCGCTTTTTAGCGATCCGGGAAAATTCATAATTTTTTCATTCACACACCGAAGTCCTTTCTCCACGTGGACAGAGTAACCCGAGGTCAAATATCATAGGTCAAACATCTCCCATTTTTCTTCTCTTTTTCCTCCGTCCATTTTCCCCTTCGTATCAACAGAAGTGCTACGAAATTTCGCCTTTATACACTACTGTTGAAGTTTGAATGGAAAGGACGAGAAGGCTTTTGCTGTCGGATTTATCGGATTGTCACGGTATTTGAATTTTGTTTTTCTTAACTTTCATGATTTGTCTGACTGAGTAAGCAAAGAACAACCAACATTGCTGTCTTTGTTATGGCTTCGTTTACAGAAGCGACGCATTCTGTTCATCTATCGCAAAAAAAAACATAAATCTTTCTAATTCGCAATTACTTTTGCCTCGCAGTCCGAGTGGAAGTGCTTCAGCATTTTCCTAAATAATAAATATTGTTAGTTGTGGAGCTTAAGTCATGGCGAAATATTTTTTCCTTACTGAAAATGAAACCGAAATGAGTCCTCACGGGCTTAATTAGAGGTACTGGTGCTTTTTCTTATCTATCCAAGAAAGGATACGAGGCGAAGGGGTGTATACACACGCCATGCAGAGACGTACACGGGGTTATAATTTTAGATTTCGCGGCCATTCCATATCATGGTCCGACAAATACAGAGGTCTACAATGTCAGATTCCCAGACACGTGTACCTTTTCGCTGATAGGTAGCATATACTCCCGACTGAACAACTGTCGAGATCTGTTTTATTATCCTATAGAACAAAGTCCATTTTAATTGAGCGTTAATAGACAGGTCTTCGACATTTTACACGCCCAATACCTCATAGGTTTCTTTTTCTTTTCTGTTATACCCTTTCAGCTTTGAGGGGGCGCTTTTAGCTCTTACAACGGATTAGGCGCGGTGTACGGAAGTAAGCATACGGTCTAGGTCATATATTGAATTTTGAGTTTTCTACGGCCCCCCCTGATGAGGATATGCCTGGGATATGTTTATATATCATAGATATAGCCCGAAAATATCCGAAACACTGCTCTGAGCGTATAGCATGTGTACACGTATTACATTATCGGGCAGATGTCGGGTTAAACGTGGATGTGTTCAGGAACAATTCTTCTTCTCACATTTCACACCGCTTTAAACATATTAAAAAAACCTTTCTTGAATCGCATTCCACGCAGATAGTATTTATTTATTTATAAACTATTTCAATCATGGAAATTTCCATAGGGAGGATTGGGTAACATAGGATCAAATCGAAGGGCTGGTACATTAAGTTTGTGTAGATATTCACTGAACTCATTTACTGAAGGAAATTTCACCTCCAATTACAGCTATGTCATATTGAACATGACAACCGATATTCAGTTACATTTTCAAAGCCTGATTCGTAAAACAGAGCGGACGCGATGGAATGGCTACGGATTTTTATCCTTGCGATACAATACTCGAGGGGTAGAGGCTACTGGCTTGCTAAAAGTTATCCACTTCCACTTTTTCAACCCAAGAAAATTCCGAGAAAATATTCTTTCGTTAAAATTTACCGGTATAAGGTGCAAGATATAGCTCGTCATCGGTAATAGACCCTAGTTAGGACCAGGGGGACTAAGTCAGGAATTTATATCGGTCGTCGACTACTTCAACACCATATATTATTCTACATGATTAAGATATTCCATTTTTGTTTTGTTCTTCCCGTGTTTCTGCTTTTGATACTCGTCGTCAAGAGGCCATGTGGAGTTTATACATGTACTCAGGCTCTGTCGCTATTTGATCTAAGGGGCCTTTATTCCAAATACATGGGACTGTAAAGGGCAACGCATTCCATTACCACACCATTCCAAGCGAGCGGACGTACTTATCCGCCATTGCCACAGAACATGGGGCTACCATGGAAAAACTAGCCGTGTTAGTGATCTACCTCGGTAGTCTTCAGGTGTACATATAGCGAATTGTTCAGAGCGAAGGTGTTCCATGTAACTTTGAAAAAAATAAAACTTCGCCGGATCAAACGTATAGGCAATATTAAAACCCTTATATTAAGATAGTGTAATTCCAAAATAACGAAAATATTGTAATATTAAAACTGTAAATGGAGAAATCTAGGTAGCTGACGTATTTCAGAGTACAGGCCCAACCAGGTCCAGTCAAATCTTCCGAAAGAGGAATATCTAATTATGGGCAAACAATTTAAAACAGGAGAAACCAACACCGTATGATACCGTAAATTATTTACGCTACAAGTCCAATGTATTCATTCATCAATGAGACAAATCTTGCCCTATCTATATTTAAGGCTACCTTTTTATTTTAACTTTTCATGCAACCTAAACTTCGAGTATGTGAATTGAGTGGAAAGGGGGAGGGGGGTATCCGGGTTAAACTTGATACATAGCTTCGCACACACACACATCATATACATGTATCTCTCCCTTGTGTGAACCTTTCAAGGCCATCTATTCTTTAAATGCATTCATCCCTCCCCAAATCACCTTCCATTGTAACCATCCACTTCTTTGTTATATACATGAAATACTGTTACATGTAGTGTGTTTAACATAACATACACGTATTGGAAGACTATACATGTATATCAACATTTCAACATATCATTCCACAGAACCGGCTGTAAGGATTGTAAGGGGCAATGCGTTTATATTGTCACACCGTTCCAAACCAGTGGTCGTACTCAACCGTCGTTGCTCCCAGAACATTGCGGTAACATGGAAATACTAGCCGTGTTACTGATCTTCCAATTTGCTTGTCTTCAGGTTTACGTGTATCAGTGAACTGTTCATAGCAAACGTGATCAATGTATCGGTAACTTTACAAATGTTCTGAATACCAGTGCAAACTTCGACGAACAAAAAGTAGGTAATATAAAAGCCGATATATTCCTACGAAGTATTGGCTAGTCAGCGAGTCCATTCGAATCCTTTCGTCGACAAAATAAGGATAACCGATGACATTAGAACCTTGATTTTTTTTTGCATGAAGGTGTATTAGGAGACTGTTACCAGCAAGTTCTGACCTGACCTACTTTGATGAAGGTGATTTTTGATGAAAATCACCGATGATTCTGACTTGGGCTGTTCCCATCTTAATACAGCCAGGATTTCAACTTGGGGCGGAGGATTTCCAAGAGCTCAGTGCGCGTCGGAGTTCTAATGTCTACTCTACTTCGTAGCTCCTGTGACGTCAGCCACACTGCCATGTTAAGATGGTGTAATTCCAAAATACCTGAAATATTGTAATATTGAAACTGTAAATGGAGACATCTAAGTAGCCGACGTATTTCAGAGTACAGTCCCAACCAGATCTTCGAAGGAGGAACTTCTAACTTTTGCCGGCATCATTGAAAACTGATGACCGCTTCTCTCTTGCAGGAAACAAGCCTATGTTTATGTATACTATGATTGTCTTTTTGAATTTGGTGCTAATACTGTTATATGGGAATATGGAATAGATCTTTGGATTATGGACGCGGATATTATTTATTGGACGACGGCAGAATTATGAATGACGGAGCAGACGCTTGTAATTTCGAGCACAAACCAATTTATAACACCAGAAACACCCACAAGACCAATAGTATACATTAAAAAATCATTAGGAAAAATCCCTGCAAATTAGAAGTATACATTTGATCTTTTTAAACATACAAAACCCACTATATTCAACTTAATATATTTTAAAAATAGAATTATAAACACACCGTTTTACCTTTTTATCATAGATAGATAGATTTATTGCTCAGTTTTGTCCATAGGACTAAAATGCATATACATTAAGACATACATTAAAACAAATATAACATGAGTACATTAAGACAAAACAATTAAGACACTAAAACAATAGGACATTAAAAGAAACATCATACAAGAAACATAAAAACAATATGAAACCATCACAGACAATATCACAGACAATATAAACAAAGACAACAAAATACATTTGAATACATCACTGATGATTTAGCGTTCTCGTGGATGCCTTGGGTTATACTTGTGATGTCATACATGGGCTAAGACTGCTGTGCATTAAAACATATATAAGAATATCTGGCTACTTCTTTAGTTATCACAGGATTTCTACCAGACAGCAGGAACAGGAATAACTCGTGATCTGTAGGCCTGCTTAAAAGACAATTTATATAGGGGTTTACAGTAGACATTAGTGCACCCCTTTCTCCGTTGAATTTGTGACAGTTTAACAGGAAGTGTTCTTCGCTGTCAATTACCTGACATTCTTTACACAGTCTTGCTCCAACTGAAACTTTTAAGTATCTTCCACGTTCCATATCTTCCATATGTGAAGGGGGGGGGGGGAGTATTGTGAGTTAAACACATAGCTTCACACACACACCGTATACATGTATCTCTCCCTTGTGTGAGCCTATCTTAAACATTATTCTACTATTTCAAGGCCATCCATTGTTGAAAATCATTCATCCATCCACAAACAACCCTTCCATTGTAACCCCTTTAAAATACATGTATTGCCTTTCACACAGTACACATGTATCGGCCCAATATACACCTATTTTTTAACATGCCACTTTACAGGGACCTCTCCGATCTCAAATACGGCTGGCACCAAATGATGACGTCATGTCACGTGATCAGGTCACATAGAGGTCATTTGGGGGTATAAGGACTTCTTTCCCCTTATCCAGGGGAGGGGGGACTATTGTGAGCTAGCTTCACACATGTACACACAGCCTGTGCATGTATCTTTCCCTTGTGTGAGCCTACATTAAGCATTATTCAACTATTTCAAGGCCATTCATTGTTGAAAAGTATTCATCCATGCATAAATAACCCTCCATTGTAACCCCTTTAAAGTACATGTATTACCTTTAACACAGTATACATGTATCGGGGCAATACACAACTTCTTTTTAACATCAAAGAATATACATGTATTTCTACATACACGATTTCTCAAATACGGCTGGCACCAAATGATGACGTCATGTCACGTGATCAGGTCACATAGAGGTCATTTGGGGGTATAGGGTTGGGGGTATAGGGTCAACTATACTACTTACGTCATATAATGACCTCCCACGCGTACCTCGGAAAATTGAGGCTTATGACGAGTGGGTCAGAACATTCCTTAGAATTCGACCTGATTAAAAGTTGTTGTTGATATATTGTGTCAACATGGGCCGTCTGTTCCACTGTCCTACAAAACCAACGATGGCCAAATCTAATTGAATGCATGGCAACACCAGCACGGCCAAAACGCATATGGCGAGCAGTATTCGGCATAAAATACAGGAAATGGTGATGACGGAGTTACCTTGATACTGAGGGCCGTCTATCCCATTGTCCTACAAATACTTTATGGCCATCAAACGATAATGTATACGGAAATAATACCGAGCTGTTTATTTGTTTATTCACCTGGTATTGAATCTGTCGAAATGTTTAGTTATTTATTCATTTGTTTATCTATTTATTCACTTAATTATATATTGCTATTTATATTATGTGACTGACGGTCGGGGGGACGCCTGTTGTGGGAGGAAGATATATCAAAGTATTGCATCGAAAAACAATAGAAAACACGAATGACTACAAACCTCCTCTTTTATGTGATTGAGGCACGGCAGCCGAAAGACCACGGACGTGCTGGACAAGATCTGAAACAGAAGACGGATGGCGATTACAAGAATATCAACAGCGCCTTGAGTGACAACGCCGCATAACGAGAACGTCCATAATCAGAATACTCGACCCTACACCACACCAGATACGCTACCCCATAGATGTCCCCGAAATGACACTTCAACAAAGAATATGATCCTTTGACTTTCACGCAATATAGAACGTAGACCTGCCGTCCTGTATCCCAATATACACACTTGAAGCAATTGTTACAGGCACAGATTTCTGGAAGAACCCGCCCTGTGCCCAAGGGCGTCGTTAGGGACGTCGCCTCGAAAAATCCTGAAGACGCCCTGGTTTTCCCAGTTTTTTTCTGGACGGCTTTGTGCGTACGAAGGGGTACCAAAACAAAGGAATCATCCACGCGATTATAACACATATTCATCAGTATAACCTAACCAATAACAGACTTACCAACTTGTACATAACGATTCTTCGTATTTATATTTGCCTCTGCTCTCTCATTGTTATTTATTATTTAGTTATTTATTTTAATATCTAGCACTGTAAAAGATCTTAAATTAACGAAGAAATGTACCGTGAAATTTTAATAAAACATTGAGTTGATTGGCCGCGAAATCCGTATGAGAAGCGGCCCTTAAACTACAATTTCAATCAATTGTGTAAACATAAAGCCATTCGTATCACCAAATGTCTGTAGTTCGGACGGATATGATTTTGGGATTTTAGATGCACAATAAAAGAAAAAGACATATTTAGTAATATCATGCCCAGCCGTCTATCAGGTTAGAAGTAAAGCAAATAAATGAACTTCCCGTATTATCTCCCAGAGTTAATAAGGTACTTTATAGACCTGGGTCCCCAGAATAAATGAACTACAACCATGCCCGATTGTAATTCAATAAACAATTTATTTCCCATTTACGATATCGAACTAATGTGTAAAAGAAGACAACAGGATTCGAAAGTACAGGTAGTCCTACGTTGGGCAGAAGTTTGGATCTAACGATATGTTGACCCCGATGTCAGCACAACCGGTTTCTGGGTCACCGTATCGTAGTGTTGGTTGGTTGGTTGGTTTGATCGGGCACTCCATCGTATTACAATGGGCACTGGTCATACAGAGTATGCCGTGCAACCCTTTCCCCCACGTCGCCCTACACATGCTCCCTCGTACCAATGACGCATAGCCACTTAGTCTGTGAGCTACTAGGGGTCACCTTGCATCCCCCCCCCCCCCCACTACAGAGCGAAATTATGTTTTTGTGTACTTTAGGACATGTCAAATAAGAAACAACTTGTTAACACTCGATAAACTGGGACTCACTACCCTTTTAATCAGTTTGAAATTCCTCCATGTGTTAAAAACTACAATTTATGTGACAATAGGGGGTATGGTTACAAGAACAGTCTTATCTTCCATAATTATTATCCAATCTTTATAATGTTGGTCACATACTATTCAGCATTGATTGCTGCATCAAATATTTCCAAGATACTATTACTATTTGTTGGGTATGACGTCACACAGGGACCATACATACAACAGTATGAGTAGTAGCGAAAACGGGCGTTTTGGGGGTGTGTGACGGTGTATTTGAGCGATTGATAAACCATTCTTCGTCCGAATTCATCGTGTGAGGTGTCAAAGTGAAGCCCTCGGTGTGTAGACCACAACTTGAGGGATGTCCACGTCATCTGTGACGTCATTGGTGACGTCATCAGTAGGAGTAGTAGCCAAAGTGGGCATTTTGGGGGTGTGAAGGAAGGTCTTTGGGTTAGAGATTGACCATCAATGGTCCAAATGGACCGTGGGTGGTGTCAACTTGTAGCTCTCTTCTTTAAGACGACAAATGGTATGTTTTTTTGTTGGAAGTCGCATTGTGCTACTAATGCGCAGTTGTGCAGTAGTAAAGAAAGATGTCATTTTAGACATCAGCAATGACATGTTGGGGCAATCAAGGGACCCATGTTTGGTCCAAATAGACAGATTGGGATATCATAGTGAAGCTTTCATAGGGTAGAGTCAGACTGGCATGTTTTTTTATTGGAAGTCGCGCCAATCTGCGCATGCGCAGTTGGGGTGTAGTAAGTAAAGTGTTCATTCTTGAGGTGCGGAGGTGTGTATTTGAGAGATTGAGGTCCAAAGATGGAGTGTAGGGTGTCACCTTGAAGCTCTCGTGGTGTAGACCACGACCTGAGGGATTTCCATGTCATCTGTGACCTCGTTGGTGACGTCATCAGTATGAGTGGCAGCGAAAGCGGCCATTTTAGGGGTGCGTAGGGGTGTGTTTGAGAGACTGGGAAACAATTTCTGGTCCGGATGGCATGTGTGAGGTATCATATTGAAGCATTCGTGTGACAGCGTCCGACTGGTCTGGTGTGTCGTGGAAGTGGGGGATATGGCGTGCATGCGCAGACAGGAAATGTGGAAAAGGGCACTGGAATGGAATTTTAGCCTCGAGGTGGACCATCCGTGATCCGAATGGGTCGTGTCGGGTTTCGTAGTGAAGGTTTTGTGAGTTCGTGTCGGATTGGACTGGTGTGTAGCCTAGTATCATCGTTCTGTGCATGCACAGTCTGGCAGCACTATAGAGGTGTTGTCCAATCAGAAGCCGCCATTTGAGAAACTACAGAGCTCGGAGATGTGGGATGGATCGGTTGAGAGCTCGGAGCTCTTGAAGTCGGAGCTATTGAAGTCGGAGCTCTTGGAGTCGGAGCTTGGAGCCCTTGGATACTATGATATCGCAACCGGTCTATTTGGACCAAACATGGGTCCCAAACATGTTATTGCCCACGCCCAAAATGACATCTTTCGTTACTACTGCCCAACTGCGCATGAGTAGCAACAAAAAACATACCCATTCCTCGTCTTCATGAAGAGAACTACAAGGTGACACCCCACACTGTCCATTTGGATCATTGCTGGTCAATCTCTAACCCAAAGATCTTCCTTCACAACCCCCAAAATGCCCACTTTGGCTATTACTCCTACTGATGACGTCACCAATGACGTCACAGATGACGTGGACATCCCTCAAGATGTGGTCTACACACCGAGGGCTTCACTTTGACACCTCACATGATGCATTCGGACGAAGAATGGTTCCTCAATCGCTCAAACACACCCTCACACACCCCAAAACGCTACTAATCCTACTGTTGTATGTATGGTTCCTGTTTGACGTCATACCCAACAAATAGTAATAGTATCTTGGAAATATTAGGTGCTGCAATCAATGCTGAATAATATGTGACCAACATTATAAAGATTGGATAATAATTATGGAAGATAAGACTGTTCTTGTAACCATACCCCCTATTGTCACATAAATTGTAGTGAGTGTTAACAAGTTGTTTTTTATTTGACATGTCCTAAAGTACATAAAAACATAGTTTCGCTCTGAAGTGGGGGGATGCAAGGTGACCCCAAGTAGCTCACGGACTAACTGGTATCCATATCTAATCTTGACTAGGTCCCCAGTCTTTCCTCTATTTCTCTTTATCATCTACAAATATATATTCATATATTCACCAATTATTTCCCCACTAGTTCTCTTTATTTCCCCCAATGAAGTACCCCAATATTTCTCGTAATTACAGAGTATGCCGTACAACTGTTCCCCCCACACCGCTCTACACCTGCTCCCTCGTACCAATGAATATCTGTTCCCCATTATATCTTCTGTATCCATATCTAACCTTGACCAGGTCCTCAGTCTTTCTTCTATTTCTCTTTATCATATATATATTCATATATGTACGGCCAGACTACGTGCGCCAGATAATTCTCATGATTCCTCAGTTCAAATTCAGGTAATTCAGCTGCCGACAATTGCAGACTGACCACGACTGCAAACAGATCGGCGCAAAGTGGAAATTTCGGAGATTGTATTACGCAGATTTTATATCATACGTCACATGAAGCGTTGTAAGAAGGCTGACGATGGCCATTGCAGTCTACCTAGTCTAAGTGATCGTTGGATACTTCTAGTTTTACGAACTTCTGATACGACCAAATGCAATGTCATTGAAACCTTCGCTATTTGAAGAAATTAATCGGGAAAGCGCGCGAACATTTTTAACATTTTCACATTGATATATGGATGAAACAGCATTTTACATGTTATCTGAAAAGCTTTAGAAAAATCTCGTGCATTTCCATCAAAGAAATAGTTATTTTGCGCTAAAAGCTTACCTCACTTCATTAATTCGGTCTTCACAATGAATTCCTAGTGGAGAATTTTGAAAACTTTGATCTCGCGCTGTAGACTTGCGCACACGCACGCCAACTCCCTTCTCTATCTTCACTTCGTAATATAGAGAAGGGTTTCATTTCTGGCTCCGTGAAAATCGAGTATTACGGCGAATTACCAAGTGTCGGTTTACGTTACGACGGCTGATATTCGGCAGGAAGACTTTTGGGAAATATTCTTTACATTTATCAACCGATATGGCCTCAAATATGTTCTGTATTTCTTGTGGTAACTCGGAACCTATTTACGATCCCCACACAAGATGTCCGACATACAGGGACGGCATTGTATGTCAATGGGATAATGCGTGTGAAGAGTGCACCCAATGGCCCGCTTATTTGTTCCAGTTCTATCTTAGTGGTACACAGGCCAGCATGGTGCCTCTGCTTTCGAACAACCTGAAAGTTATGTAGCTCAATCTCCCGTTCACGTAGGGAAAGAGTTTAGCAGGCCTGCCTGTGTGGCAGCTGGGGGTCAACGCCGAATGTTATTATTGGAAAGAAAAGCAAAGAAACGCCTAGCCCTAGTGGTTCCTTGCCTAATTTGATTTCAGAGGGCAATACAGGAAAGAAACAGACCAGATTGATACAGGTGGAGGGTGTTCCAGAAGATACGCACACTGGTACTACTAGTACGGTGGAAGTGGAGGTCCACGCCCGACGACGTAGAAGGGAAATCGGAAACTGGGCCAGACTTGACAGCTCTAAGTGGCGCGATAGGAGTTTTCCTTTGAGGAAGGTAAGACCGGGAGTACATCTTATTGAATGACATGCGCAAACGAGTGTTAGCTGAGCCAGTTTCGCAGGAGGGAAAAACATACATGCTAGCCCCTAAGCAACTTTTCCGCCCTGCAGAATCCCCTTGGGTCCTTCCATTGCAGAAGCCGGTAGCTCGTGCTTGTGCATTTCACAATTCAGCTTCCAGGCTGCGGATATGAAAGAAGATTTTTTGTTGATGTGTCCTAGTGACACGGACAAATCTCCGTTGGCTCCTAACATCCCTATGTCTAATAAACAAGCCTAGGTATTGGAAGAGACAGCTCGTCAAGGAGTGGCGATTTCGTCGCATGTTTCTGTTACAAGAGATGTAGCGGATTTGTTGATTTGCTCAACAGATCTTACAAAGATTCAGGAGGGGTTAAAAATTTTGTCAGATCACCAGAAGATAGCTTCCTGTGCGAATTAAGATTTACTGACACATAATGTCTATATATCTGCCATGCTAGTGCATTTGAGGCATCTGGCCTTATTGCCTCTTATGCATAGCTATACACCGGAGGTAGTAAAGCGACGTTTGCTCGAAGCTTCACAGCGTCGTCTTTATTGTTTGGTTCAGCTGTCGCGGGGTGAAATTGGAGATGGAGTGGATACAACACCACATTGCGGTTGCCTCCAGTAGCAGGAAATAGCTTCCGGTCCTCCACCTAACAAGTCTAATTACAAGCGTCTGGTCCGTCATTCATAATTCAACCGTCGTCCATTAGAGAATATCCGCGTCCATAATCCAAAGACCTATTCCATATTCCATATAACAGTATTAGCACCAAATTCAAAAAAGACAATCATAGTGTACATAAACATAGGCTTGTTTCCTGCAAGAGAGAAGCGGTCAGCAGTTTTCAATGATGCCGGCAATGAGACCAACCCGTCTTCCGGTTCAAAGGCTAATACAGGTGGCCAGGGACGGCGACAATTGAACCAAACCACCCCTTCGGAAGATCCCAAGGTCTCTACCTGGGGTCATAAGAAAGGGAAGGGGGAATCCAAACAGTCAATCTCGGAGAAGTAGCAATTCCGGTATGGCACGAACCTGGGAATGTCGCTTTCCGGGCTCAGCGAGAACAAGACCTACCGGTAGGGGGAAGCTTCGATTGTTTTGGCAGAATTGGCAGAAATATCGGGGTGGGTAATATCAGCATCAGCATGGGTAATTTGAATGATCAAATACGGCTACCGAAGATGCCTCTGTAGCCACGCTGATAGACAAAGCGACGGTTATAGAGCTTCTGGTACAGGACAAATCCCCCGGGTTCTATTCTCCAGTCTTTCTCGTGTCCAAGAATGCGTATGGTGATCAACCTCAAACGCGTAAACAAGGACTATCTCACTCCACCGCTATACTTCCGCATGGAGTCCTTCCGGTCCATCCGGTCGGCTCTCGGGTAGAATGGATGACCTCGCTGGATTTAAGAGACGCCTATTTACATGTCCCGATATGTTCAGCAGACAGGAAGTATTTAAGGTTCATGGTCGGCCGTCGCCGCTCTCAATTTCAAGCGTCTTTCCGTCATTCATATTTCAGCCGTAATTCAAGTGCTTCTTGTCTTAAGGGTGCTCGTGTCTCTGAGTTATCTCCCGCACGAAGAGAAATCAGAACTCATTCCTCCACAATCATTTCGGGGGTGTACTACGATACGCTTCTCACTCTCGACAAGCCCCCACAAGATCGTTGACAACAGATAACGGTAAAGATACCTATGTTTCTTTTGTTCAAGTTATTTTGTGCCAGGGCCTTATACTTTGCTGCGATAGTCGGTTTCTTGACCACAGCACAAAACGTAACTCCAAGAGGACGATCGCAGTTACGCCCCTTGATGATGCACTCAAATCATTGGAGCGAAATAAAGTTGAACCGGTGAATACCAGGCGCGACACTTGTCAGACAATGCCTCCGATTGAGGCTTGATCCAATCAACGTGATGCCTGGGTATCCCTACTTTCGTTTCGTCCAACACACCACTTGTTCATGGACGCATCTATGAAAGGATGGGGGCCCACCTCGAGTCCAAGTCGATATCCGGGCTTTGGACGATCGAGGAGCGCTCTTACCACATAACTGTGTTGGGAGTTCATCGCACTGACACGAACCATCCGCACGTGGGTAAGAGACTTGAAGGACAAGACTCTGCTAGTTGCCATGTACAACACAACAGTTGTTGCCTA
>JAVTVY010040242.1:0-19369 GCA_036873755.1 Hanleya hanleyi
CGGTGCTTTTGCGGGAGTATACGGAAGCGAATAACGGAACTTTGCGGGTCCTATCATTTGCGAATAACGGTGCATTTGCGGGACTAATCGGCCGCGAATAACGGTACTTTCCGGGTGCTATCATTTGCCAATAACGGTGACGGGTATTATCGTTTGCGAATAACGGTGCTTTTGCGGGAGTAATCGGCCGTGAATAACGGTACTTTGCGGGTGCTATCATTTGCGAATGACCGTGACGGGTATTATCGTTTGCGAATGACGGTGCTTTTGCGGGAGTAACCGGCCGCAAATAACGGTACTTTCCGGGAGCTATCATTTGCGAATAACGGTGACGGGTATTATCGTAGGCGAATAACGGTGCTTTTGAGGGAGTAATCAGCCGCGAATAACGGCACTTTCCAGGTGCTATCATTTGCGAATAACGGTGACGGGTATTATCGTTTGCGAATAACGGTGCTTTTGCGGGAGTAATCGGCCGCGAATAACTGTGCTTGGCGGGTGCTACGGCCGCAAATAACGCTGCTTTGATGGGTGCTATCGTTTGCGAATAACGGTCAGGGTTCCCAGCTTTTCATGGAAACAAAATTCCCTTAGTTTTCTCTGATTAATTCCCCAAAGTTGTAGCAATTAAAACAATAAGCTACATGTTCATAGGTAACTTGCTCAAATGCACGCAATGGCCTCCCTTCTCCCCTTCCAGCCATCCATTCCTCACCATACATGAATGCAATAACCTATACAAACATCAAGTGTACATTAATAATAGTAGAACATTTGTACACACTATAAGATGTTAGACTCTGTCCTGTGCAGTCGAAATATTTTATTTAGGCAGTTGAATAACAGCTCAAACTGTCTTTCCATTATTTAAATCTGTCCGAGCTTTCCTATGAACAGAGTAAAATATCAGTTTAATGTTTCTGAATTACTGTTTCCAAATCGAAGGCCAAATCATGCAATTGTCCTTTACACGTTCTTCAAGGAGTCTAATAGTTTAGTTACAATGTGCTTCTGCTTTTTGATGTCTGTCTCCATTTCCTTGGCAACCACTGGCCAGAAGGTGTGTGTTCAGAATTCATAGTCACATTGCTTTCAAGCTATTCTAGGTAAGCCCTTAATGAGGAGTTAAGAAGGAAAATGTGCATGTCTGGTGTGCACTGAAAAGCCAACATAGCCAACCACATGTTACTTCTCTCTTGCTACTCAATTTCCCTGAGCTTTCCTTGATGTTCGGCATTTCTCTCAAATTCCCTGAGTTTTCACTGAGTGGAAAACTGGAAAATCATTTTCCCTGATTTCCCGGAGTGGCTGGGAACCCTGGTGTTATCGTCCGCAGATAACGGTACTTTGCCGGTGTTATCGTCCACGAATAACGGTGCTTTGTGGGTGCTATCATTTGCGAAATACGGTGACGGGTGTTAGCGTTTGCGATTAACGGTGCCTTTGCGGGAGTAATCGGCCGCGAATAACGGTACTTTGCGGGTGCTATCATTTGCGAATAACGGTGACGGGTGTTATCGCTTGCGAATAACGACGCTTGGCGGATGTTATCGTCTGCGAATAACGGTACTTTGCGGGTGTGATCGTTTGCGATTAACGGTGCTTTTGCGGGAGTAATCGGCCGTGAATGACAGTACTTTGCGGGTGCTATCGTTTGCGAATAACGGTGACGGGTGTTATCGTTTGTGCGAATAACGGCGCTTTGCGGAAGTTATCGTCTGCGAATAACGGTACTTTGCGTGTGTTATCGTTTGCGAATAACGATGCTTTTGCGGGAGTAATCGGAAGCGAATAACGGAACTTAGCGGGTGCTAACATTTGCCAATAACGGTGGCGGGTATTGTCGTTTGCGAATAACGGTGCTTTTGCGGGAGTAATCAGCCGTGAATAACGGTAATTTGCGGGTGCTATCATTTGCGAATAGCGATGACGGGTATTATCGTTTGCGAATAACGGTGCTTTTGCGGGAGCAGTCGGAAGCGAATAACGGAACTTTGCGGGTGCTATCATTTGCGAATAACGGTGACGGGTATTGTCGTTTGCGAATAACGGTGACGGGTATTGTCGTTTGCGAATAACGGTGCTTTTGCGGGAGTAATCGTCAGCAATAACGATAAGTTGCGGGTGCTATCATTTGCGAATAACGGTGACGGGTATTATCGTTTGCGAATAACGGCGCTTTGCGGATGCTATCGTCTGCTACTAACGGAACCTTGTGGGTGTTATCGTTTGCGAATAACGATGCATTTGCGGGAGTAATCGGCCGCGAATAACGGTACTTTCCGGGTGCTATCATTTGCGAATAACGGTGACGGGTATTATCGTTTGCGAATATCGGTGCTTTTGTGGAAGTAATCGGCCGCGAATAACGGTACTTTGCGGGTGCTATCGTTTGCGAATGACAGTGACGGGTGCTATCATTTGCGAATAACGGTGACGGGTATTATCGTAGGCGAATAAAGGTGCTTTTGCGGGAGTAATCGGACGGAAATAACGGTACTTTCCGGGTACTATCATTTGCGAATAACGGTGACGGATATTATCGTTTGCGAATAACGGTGCTTTTGCGGGAGTAATTGGCCGCGAATAACGGAGCTTCGCGGGTGCGACGGTCGCAAATAACGCTACTTTGATGGGCGCTATCGTTTGCGAATAACGGTCAGGGTTTCCAGCTTTTCATGGAAACAAAATTCCCTGAGTTTTCCCTGATTAATTTCCCAATTCCCTAGGAAATATTTTCTCCATGACAGGGTTGTAGCAATTAAAACAATAAGCTACATGTTCATAGTTAACTTGCGCAAATACACGCAATGGCCTCCCTTCTCCCCTTACAGCCATCCATTCCTCACCATAGATGAATGCAATTACCTATACAAACATCGAGTTTACACTCATAATAGTAGAACATTTCTACACACTATAAGATGTTAGACTCTGTCCTGTACAGTCCAAATATTTTAGACAGTTGAATAACAGCTCAAACTGTCTTTCCATGCTTTAAATCTGTCTGAGCTTTCCTATGAACAGAGTAAACTATCAGTTAATGTTTCTAAATTACTGTTTCCAAATCGAAGGTCAAATGATTCAAGTGTCCTTTACAATTTCTTCAAGGAGTGTAATAGTTTAGTTATAATGTCCTCCTGCTTTTTGATGTCTGTCTCCATTTCCTTCGCAACCACTGGCCAGAAAGTGTGTTCAGAATTCATAGTCACATTGCATGCAGTTATGAAAAAAATCGGTCCTGATAAGATTTCAATCTATTCTAGGTAAGCCCTTAATGAGGAGTTAAGAAGGAAAATGTGCATGTCTGGTGTGCACTGAAATGCCAACATAGCCAACCACATGTGACTTCCCTCTTGCTACTCAATTTCCCTGAGCTTTCCTTGATGTTCGGCATTTCTCTCAAATTCCCTGACTTTTCACTGACTGGAAAACTGGAAAATTATTTTCCCTGACTTCCCGGAGTGGCTGGGAACCCTGGTGTTATCGTCCGCGAATAACGGTACTTTGCCGGTGTTATCGTCCACGAATAACGGTGCTTTGCGGGTGCTATCATTTGCGAATAACGGTGCTTTTGCGGGAGTAATCGGCCGCGAATAACGGTACTTTCCGGGTGCTATCATTTGCGAATAACGGTGACGGGTACTATCGTAGGGGAATAACGGTGCTTTTGCGGGAGTAATCGGCCGCGAATAACGGTACTTTCCGGGTGTTATCTTTTGCGAATAACGATGCTTTTGCGGGAGTAATCGGAAGCGACTAACGGAACTTTGCGGGTACTATCATTTGCGAATAACGGTGAGGGATATTGTCGTTTCCGAATAACGGTGCTTTTGCGGGAGTAATCGGCCGTGAATAACGGTAATTTACGGGTGTTATCATTTGCGAATAACGGCGACGGGTGTTATCGTTTGCGAATAATGGCGCTTTGCGGATGTTATTGTCTGCGAATAACGGTACTTTGCGGGTGTTCTCGTTTGCGAATAACGGTGCATTTGCGGGAGTAATCGGCCGCGAATAACGGTACTAGTAGTATACAAAGCGTCAATGGAACCCTATTGACCTCAAAATCTGAGTGCATTAGGCAGGAACCGAGAGGAGGACAAAAGGTCAATGAGTACATAGTTCAAATGGAGTCATATTGACCTCAGAAATTTGCACATGACCTTTGTGACGTCACGCATCAGCCAATCAGAAGCGAGTATTGTGGTCACGTGGGGTGTGTGGATGGTGGGTGGTGGGATTCAAGATGGCGGCATGTGGATGGTGGGTGGTGGGATTCAAGATGGCGGCATGTGGATGGTGGGTGGTGGGATTCAAGATGGCGGCATGTGGATGGTGGGTGGTGGGATTCAAGATGGCGGCATGTGGATGGTGGGTGGTGGGATTCAAGATGGCGGCATGTGGATGGTGGGTGGTAGGATTCAAGATGGCGGCATGTGGATGGTGGGTGGTGGGATTCAAGATGGCGGCATGTGGATGGTGGGTGGTGGGATTCAAGATGGCGGCATGTGGATGGTGGGTGGTGGGTTTCAAGATGGCGGCATGTGGTTGGTGGGTGGAGGGATTCAAGATGGCGGCATGTGGATGGTGGGTGGTGGGATTCAAGATGGCGGCATGTGGATGGTGGGTGGTGGGATTCAAGATGGCGGCATGTGGATGGTGGGTGGTGGGATTCAAGATAGGGAGGAACCGGGAGGGTCACCAAAGGTCAATGAGTGCATGACCTTTGTGACGTCTCGCGTCAGCCAATCAGAAGCGAGTATTGTGGTCACGTGGGGTGTGTGGTTGGTGGGTGGTGGGTTTCAAGATGGCGGCATGTAGTTGGTGGGTGGTGGGATTCAAGATGGCGGCATGTGGTTGGTGGGTGGTGGGATTCAAGATGGCGGCATGTGGTTGGTGGGTGGTGGGTTTAAGATGGCGGCATGTAGAAAAACGTATAAAAGGAGTCGATTTTTAGGACATTGCACTACCTACCTGACTGATCTCACCAGCCTGCCTGCCTGCCTGTCTGCCTGCCTGTCTGCCTGCCTGCGTGCTTGCCTATCCGCTTGTATGAGACGAAAGCATGAGACGTGGAGAAGATTTTCCCTTGGACCCAGCAGCACCTCCGGTTGAAGTCTTGCCTGAAGACGAACGTGTGAGGGACATTTATCAACGTCACTGGGCTACCATACGCCATTGTTTTCACCGTGACCGTCCTCTATTGGACTTGTATAACTTTCGACTGCAGGACCTCACGTATCTGTCTACCTATGCCGAGAATATTTTCACAGATCAGGTGACAGCGTTCAAGTTGAATATGACATTCGGGTACATTTTACGGCACAAGGAGACGGACCAGGTGCGGTATTATTATCCCAGCAATAATACCTATGTGTTTGATCAGCCGTTCACGGTGACGGATGCGATTTCTCTGGAGCCACTCATCGACCAACTGACTACGTTGGATCCATTGAAATGGGCCCGGTTGCAACACCCCAATACCCAATGGCTTGTGGAAATGGTGACCAACGTCACATTTTTCGTCACGAAAATGAGAGATCATCCTATCGGGGCCCCTGTACTACTACCCCCGTGGTTGCTTCATCGACACGGCCTGTATGCATTAACGGCAGGGGCAAAGGGGCCCTACAAAGACAGGAAATGTCTGTTTTGGTGTTTGGCCGTGCATGTGGATGAGTGTAACCCCAAGGCTTGTGACAGAGTGGCCAATGACTATTGGGAACAGTATTTACACCAGCAAGACTTGGATAAGCGGCACTTCCGTGGAGTGCCGTTCAAGAATTTGGATGACGTGGAAACACTGTTCAACATCAATATCTTTGTATACCGATTACGATGCGAGGAGGAGGAGGATACATTTGTGCCTGAATTGGTTCGTCGTTCAACAGAACGGTATGCTGCTACGATGAAAGTCAATGTGTTCGACGACAATGGCGTGAGTCATTTTTCGCTCATCTTCAATATGAGCCAGTACGCTCAGTCTTTCAGTTGTGCCCAATGCCATCGTGTGTTTAAAAAGTCTTACGACTTACATCGCCACGAGAAAATCTGTGACAACAGTGTCAAGCGAGTATATCCGGGTGGAGTGTATCATAATACGCCTTAAAAATTCAGAGTTTTTTTACTGTTAATTGTATTAAATTCAATACTCATATATAATTGTATTAAAATACCCTTGTGAACACGTTCATTCTATTTGTGTTAATAAAAATAGTAGAAAATTAAAAAAATGCTTGTTAGTGTTCATTCTTTTCTTTTTTTTAAATTTAAAAAAAAAAAAAAAAAAATTTCAGCCCTCCCCCCCTCCCTTCTCCCCTTCCCCCCCTTTTTTTCAATAATTTCAAAAAAATAGTAAAAACAATAGAAAATTAAAAAGATTTTTTTTGGCTCTATCATTCTTTTTTTTCTTTTTTTTTTAAATTTAAAAAAAAAAAATTCAGCCACCGCCCCCTTTTCACCCCCCTCCCCCCCTTCTCCCCCTTTCCCCCTTTTTTCAATAATTTCAAAAAAATTGTAAAAAAAATAGTAGAAAATTAAAAAAATGGTTGTTAGTGTTCATTCTTTTTTTCTTTTTTTTTAAATTTTAAAAAAAAAATTCAGCCCCGCTCTTCCTTGGCCACACGGCAATACGGCGTACAGGCTCTCTTCGTCTGTACACACGCTACATCTTGATTTTTTTTCTTCCTTATGTCGTTCTTTGTTCTGTCTTGAAATCTCAGCGTCCATTAGATTCATGTCTTGTCTCCTGCCGTTAATCTGTTCGTTGAGGCGGGTTACCTCGGCCCAAGAGCATGGTTGTTGTGGTGTTGTTTCGGAAGCTGAAGTCGTTATAATCACAGTTTCGCAAGCCGTTGTATTTGTTGCAGGTGTATTACTATTTAACCATGCAATTTCTTCTTCCCCATCAGTTATATCTTCAAGATGGCGGCATGTGGATGGTGGGTGGCGGGTTGCAAGATGGCGGCCGGTGTCAGTGAGTGCAATATGGTGGTATCTGCTAAAAAAATTTTGCCTGCACACTGTATAGTGCTGTGTTACCATTGTCCAAGGATAAAAATTTCCTAGTTTTTTTTCTATAAACCCGTTACAATTTTCAGGGAAATATTATAAGGCTGTAAGCCATAGTCTTGACGTATTTTTAGCCAGGAAAACCAATTTATTTCCAATGTACCGGGTTTTCCATACTACCGTACACTAACGTTAGGCGTGTAAAAATCGATAAATTCATTAAAAATAACGGCTTAGTGTAGCGCTAGGCTGCTAAATTTTTTAAATACTACATTATGAGTTGCCTGAGTTCAATTGGAAATAAAGGGCGAAAATTTATCTGAGATAATTTTTCTGTCATAATTAATTCTTGGTCGAGTATCAACTATTCAGATATTACGGAAAGTACTGTTGTTATAAGGTATTCTTTGTTATATATCAGACACCATCAGCTGATATTTGTAAACAAACGATCTATATTTAGACCCTCACGTGATCTGTTACGTGGCAGCACGCGCTCTTTGATCTTGACGTTCCGCCGCCGTACAGGAAGCTCAAATTGAGACGAAGAATTTCGTTACCATTGCCAGTAAATTGTAAGTTTATTGCGGAAAGAATTGATATTCCATAAATTCCTGCGGGAAATAGGAAGTACACATATAAAAGAATATTGTCTTGACGTAAAAAGTTGGGACATTTCATATTTACGGAGATATGGATTTTTATAACTGAGCCGGTTTTTCGTGTAAACCATCGCAGCGAAAAGGGAAACGGCTGTCATCTTCGTTTTGCTATGTCACAAAAAGTGCTCGAATTACTTATTTCCAAATGATTTCATGACGAATCCAACGAAGGTTAGCAAGCATACATATCTTACGATATTGTCATGAACTGCCAGCACATAAGACGTTCTGGTTGATGAGATCTGAATTTAAGTGTTGTAGCATGTTATTATAACCAGTCTATGATCGAGTGCCACCCCAGTGTCGAGCATTTACATCGTCCAGTTTGCACCAGCAAAAGAAAAATTACGAACGTTCATCGAACGTATGCTGAGCGGCATCGGGGCACCTTCATGTGGTCTCCCGCGGTATATGAATGACTTAGATATGAATGCATGAATTAGTTTGATATAATTTTGTTGGGTATGAACGATTTAAAGTGGAAATATTCCGTACAGGTCTGTTATATGTAACAAACGCTAACAAAAATGGCTGCTCAAGGTCAATTTCCCCGGCTTGCCCGGATAATAACTCCGTTCAAACCACAGCCCCATCTATACGCTTTGGTGCAAGGGAGACAACTCGGACTAGACCAATTCCCAGGCGAAGATGATGTCCCGCTATATTTGGCCTGTATGGGGTATAGGGGTGGTCGTTTTTTTTATGGCTTTTACTATGAGCTATGAGGTTGATCATGTAGAATACGATGGAAAAAACTATGAAAGTACCGGGTAGGCTTGTATATAGATCCATATAGACCCATATACACTCATATCCTGGGATATTAGTATGTATAAATCCATACGGGGTGGACATGTTGGAGTCTAGGTGGAGCACTAGTGACCCGATTGGGTAGAGTGAGGTCTTATTTTAAAGCTCTCGAGGAAATAAATAAATAAATAAATAAATAAATAATAAAAAAAATAAAAAAAAGAATGAACATTAACAACCATTTTTTTAATTTTCTACTATTTTTTTTTACAATTTTTTTATTACGATGAAATTAGCAAGAATCGGTATATATACATTTTGCCTGGCCGGTGTTTTGTCATTCACCATTATGGCAGCGCACGGAAAGGAGCTCGCTTTCTTCCAACTGACGTCTGATGTGATTCTCATCGTCTATGATCATGAACTGCAGCTCATCGAAGAACACCCTCGAGAAGTGAAGTTATCTTTAAGCCTAGCAGGCTGGACTCTATTAACACGGTTGTTACAGGGAAAAGAGCCCGAAGTCGATTTCCTGCATGTGGGAGTCGGTGTGTACCTGCGAAGTGGTAAAGATGATTCTTTTTTCCCCCGATTAGAACAGTGTGGGGGTGCCGCTATCCTACTCCGGCCGGCATTATGGCAGGCGCTGAAAGCTATTATCACCGATGTCCACGACGTACTCTATCCTGAGGTCAATTCTGTAGCTACCCGCACTCTTACACCGGACTGTACCCTATTGTTATACCCCCAACGCGTGGAGCTCATCGATGACGATAGCCGATGTTGGTGTACGTCTGAACCCGCGCGTGTCTCTTTATCCCCGGAAGGCTGGATTACCTTGAAACGTGTGTTATGCGGTAGGTTAAAAATGTATAAGTGCCAGCTCATAATAGCCAAACTAAATGGAAACTGAACTTGAACATCACAATTGAAAACAACCTTGACTGGAAATTTATCTACCAGAATGCATTTGCGATATCTTGCGAAACAAAGCTTCAATTTTTTCAATACAAAATCAACCACCATGTGCTGGAAACTAACTCACTCTTGTATAAATGGGGGAAAGCTCAATCTGATAAATGTAGCTTCTGTGAGAAGGAACAAGAAACAATAACTCACCTCTTTTGGAATTGTGAATATTCCAAGCAGCTGTGGACACGCTTCCAGATCTGGATTATCGAATCAAAAATTCATGATAAATTTAACCCTAACCAGGAGCACGTGCTACTGGGATATAAAAGTAAGTCCGACTCGCTACTACTGAATCATTTAATTGTGTTGACTAAATGCTGTATACATTCTTACCGAACTCGGAGGAGGCCGCTATCTTTCGAGTTACTTAAGGACAATATTTATAATGCAAGGAATATGGAGAGAAAGATAGCAACAAAAAATAACAATATTATAGCCTTCAAAACGAAGTGGGGTTCCCTGGCAGATTCCGTCGATTAAAGCCCTTTCTGACCGAAATGTTGTATTTGTGTCATGAAATATGAAAACGTACAGAAACTGTTAAAAAATGGGATGCATGCAATTTATGTACATTTGTTTTGTTTTTCAGTTGGTATTTATTAGTTCTCTTTTCGCTTAGCTTTACTCTCTATGGCATCCACTCTAATTTGTCGACAGGGTTCTCAAAACGTTCTTACAAGGTTTTTTTCTCCTCTTTCACCTTTTTTTGTTACTATCCTTTTCTTTAATCGTAGTATGGCAAAATGTAAATATTTAATGATACAAACATGAGAAAATTATAATCTCCAAGATATATCGATATCAATATATGTTATATACCCGCTTGTACATACTGTAATATACAAAATTCAATCCATATATATAGTAAAAGTTCGCGAAATATAATTCTAATTTTAAATATGAAACTAATATGACAGTGTGAACGAGTATAATATGTATTGTTATTTGTTATTTTCATTGTAAATTCTGTAACATTGTCATGTGTGAATAAATTCTTCTACGATTAAAAAAAAAAAAAAAAAACCCGGGACGTTTCGATAGAACCGGGAGCAAACCTGGAAAGGTCGTCAGCGATCCCGGTTCTGCCCTACCGGTTTCAGCCGAGAAAAAAAAAAATAAATAAAATAGAATCATCTGTGGTGAGCTCGGTTTCGACAACATCATCCGAACGCACAGGTGAATGTTCACTACGATTGCCGTCTACATCAAGTGCAGTAGCAACATTGCTGGGCATTTGATTATCGTTGTCAACGCTATCGTTCTCCACTCCGGACAGAGAACCAACAGTTTGAAGTGTTTCTGGATCTACAATCCTCTCAGACTCATTTTCTTTGGACTGCTGAGCATGAAGTAACCTTTCCGAACTTTCATCTACCCTATTCCTCTTGGGGGTGGACCAGGAATATCAAAGGAATTACCAACATCATCCTCCTCGGAGAGAGCTGAAAATCTGTTTGAGCTGTTGGGTGCATTTTCTGCTTCCTCTGTGCTCTTTTTAATTTTCCTTTGTCTAAGCTTAGAATTCCTCTTTGAGATCTTGCCATCCGGTCCTACAATTGACCAAATGCTATCACCAACGCTTTAAGGTTACTCGACTTCCTCTGCGTTCTTTGCCAAAGAGCTCAGAATTTTCCGTAACGGGAGATTACTTCTATATATTGGATTGAATTCTAGTCACATATTGTGAAGCAGTCCGGGGATTTTTCTGTGTTTTCACGAGTTTTACATCAACGTTTTTTTTTGTGGCCTGGCTGTCCACAACTCAGGCATTTATTCTTAAATGGACAATCCCAAAACATGCGATTTTCATCTCCGCCTGTGTAACAGGCTTTAGCCTGACCTAAACCAAACAGGAAGCCTGAATTCTCCAGGCATAACTGTGGAGGGAAGAGTGGATTTGATGGCAGACATCCACACCTTCCTACACCCTGTTTTGAAATCTGTCAAAATTATAGTACTCGTGAGAAATGTCATGAACTTTACAATGGATCTCTGGAGTGTGACAATTAAAAATGACCAAAGATGTTCTCCACTCAAACGGTATCTTGGATTTTCAAGATCAGTGCGGTCACTTTGAGGAGATTGCACCCACGAAAGCACTTGTCAGAACAAAATGGCCTCTGGAGATACCACACACTGACATCAGACATATTTTGAGAAATATGGTCACCTGCGCTAATCCATCAAGGACTTTCGGCCCTGATCCGACAGGCACGCCAAATATCAAAAGTCTAAGGCTCAGTTGCCTATAGCTGAAAAAAGTGTCAAAGAAGCTAAATCAAAATGTTGGGAAGACTTTTGCAACACTATAGATAACAAAACCAATTCAAAAGAAGTATGGAACAAAATAAAAAATATACAAGGAAAGCTAACAAACACAGTCCCTGTACTGAACAAAACTAAAAAAACGAACAAAGAAAAGGCAGAACACCTCGCCGAATCTTTCGCTTCGAACAGTAGCGATAGGAACCTGAAACCAGAATTCAGAAAAATTAAGGAAGAGACAACGATAGAAAACGATTTGGACGATCATTTAGAAAACTATCTCAATGCAGACTTCAACATTAATGAATACCGCAAAGCTATACACTGTAAAAAAGAGAGCTCACCTGGTGAAGACAAACTAGGATACACTATACTTAAACACCTACCAAATAAAACACAGAAACTAATTTTGAAACTAACTAATGTCAGCTGGCAGACCAAACAACTTCCAAGTAAATGGAAAACATCCATCATTATCCCAATTCCAAAACCAGGTAAAGATCCATCCGACAGCAACTCTTACCGCCCAATTTCTCTCACTTCAAATCTATGCAAAATAATGGAAACCATGGTAAAGAATAGACTGGAATTTCATATGGAAAACAACAACTTATTAAACAAAACTCGAAGCGGCTTTCGTAAGAACAGAAGTACGTTTGACCATATAGCCAGATTACAACACTCAATCAAAAAGGGGAATGCCAAACATCAGTACACATTAGGTATCTTCCTAGACATAGAAAAAGCATTTGACCTTGTATGGCAGGACGGCATAATTATTCAATTAAGCAAACTTGGGATTAAGGGGAGAATGCAACACTGGATAAAAAACTTCCTAAACAATAAAAAATTTTAAAGTTCGCCTAGGAAACACCCTATCCACCGACCATGAATTAGTCAACGGTACCCCTCAGGGAAGCGTCATAAGCCCCACCCTTTTTAACATCCTCATCAATCGCCTAGCCAATGAAATTGACACCAAACACCCAGAAGTAGAACAGTCTCTATTTGCTGACGATTCTGCCCTCTGGAAAACCGCACGTTCCATAAAAAAATTGACAGGTATAATGCAAAATACACTAGATACAATTAGCGGCTGGGCGGATAAATGGGGCTTCAAATTTTCCGCCCTAAAAACAACGGGCATTATATTTTCAAATAATAAACACATTGACGTTAAACTAAAACTAGGAGGTCAGAAAATTGAATTCAGAAATAGTGTTAAATACCTAGGTATGATCTTTGACAGAAAACTCACGTGGAAAGACCACATCGACCAACTAGTCCTCCGGTGCAATAAAGACCTGAACCTCATGAGGTGTGTGTCTGGGACAAACTGGGGAGCGAGTAAATACAGTCTGATAAAATTATACCAAACCTTAATCAGGTCAAAAATAGATTACGGGTCCATCGCATACCAATCAGCATGTAAGACACAACTAAAATGAATAGACAGCATCCAATATTCTGCTCTAAAAATAGCTACTGGAGCCTTCAAGGGAACCGCCTTATGTAGTCTTCAAATAGAAACCAATGAGAAACCTCTTCGTTTAAGACGAGAGGAACTGTCCCTGAAATATGCAGGAAAAACTAGAGCTAAGGGCGATAATCACCCATGCCACAAAATGTTTGAAGATAACAGTGAATATGAATATTTAAAGAAAAAATGGGAAAAAGACTCCGCCTCCCTCGGCTATACCATAAATAACCTATTCCAAGAGCACGAAATTCCCATCGCACACATCTGCGACACAGACAAAATCAGTAGACCACCCTGGGAATTAGAGTCGCCCCACGTGGACACAAGTATTCACGACTACCTCACAAAGAAGGATAACCCAGACTTTATATGAGTCACCACCCTTGAATATATCAACCAAAACTGGAAAAATTACTTAAAAATCTATACAGACGGATCGAAAAACACAAGTAATAACACAGGATCAGCTTTTGTTAAACCTGAGCTCAACACACAAAATGGTTTCAAACTACCAGACAATATGTCTGTATACATTAGTGAACTGATTGCTATAATTAAGGCTGTCGAATGGATCATCGAGGACAAACCAATCCGTGCGGTGATACTCAGTGACTCCCTTAGTGGACTCACATCAACCAAAAATTCTATATCTGACAGTAGACCTGGTCTCATACACAAAATAGAATGTATATGTACACAAATACACAACGAGGGTATAGACGCCATCTTAGCATGGGTCCCCGCGCATGTCAACATCAGAGGTAACGAAGCAGCCGACAAAACTGCCAAAGACAGTCTTGCTAAAACTACACACGATGTGCCAATAGGATTAGGATAAGGTCTATCATTAGACGCAAAATAGATAGCAAGTGGCAAAAGGAATGGAACGAAGAAGAACGTGGACGGTGGTTACATAAGATCCTTGATGGATATATAAGATCCTTGATGGATATAAAAGACAAGCCCAGGGACTCCAGTTAGACAATAAACGAGATGACCGCATAATCACCAGATTAAGACTAGGCAAAACCGGACTTAAATCACATCTGTCCATGCTTCTGAAAAACACCTCACCACTCTGTACCGCATGCAACAATGTAGAAGAAACAATAGAACACGTGCTACTTGAATGCCCAATCCACAACCAACAACGTGTGGCACTTAGAAACGAATTAAAAAAATTCAACACTCCCTTAACATTACCAGCGTTATTAAACCCTAAGCCCACCATTAGAAATCAGGTATTCAAGTCCTTAATAAATTTTATCAAAACTGCTGGTTATTACTCCAGTATATAATACTACCGCCGTACATGCGCAGTCAGCATTTTTTCTTTTTCTTTTTTTTTTCTTTTCCACATAATCAACTACTAGTACACCAAGTACTATGACACGATTTGATAGAGGCCAAATCATTCTTCTGACTTAAACAAATGGTATGGTTGCATCGGAGATACCTTGATATTGAGGGCCGTGTGCACCATAGCCATACAAAACATTATGGCCATAATAAACTATCCATACATAACATCCGGCCAAAATGTCACAGACACATTTAGAAATAAAATAGGCATGGCAACAACGGAGTTACCTTGATATTGAGGGCCGTCTGTTCCACTGTCCTACAAAACAAACGATGGCCAAATCTAATTGAATTCATGACAACATTAGCACGGCCAAATCGCATATAGCGAGCGGTATTCGGCATAAAATATAGGAAATGGTGATGGCGGAGTTACCTTGATATTGAGGGCCGTCTATCTCATTGTCCTACAAATTCCTTATGGCCATCAAACGATAATGCATACAGAAATAATACAGTGCCGTTTATTTGTGTATTCACCTAGTACTGAATCTATCGAAATGTTTAGTTATTTATTCATTTGTTTATCTATTTGCTGTCTTAATTATATATTGCTATTCATATTATGTGACTGACATTCGGGGCGTGCCTGTTGTTGGGAGGAAGATATATCAAATTATTGCATCGAAAAACAATAGAAAACAAGAATGAGTACAAGCCTTCTATTTCATATGATACAGGCACACCGAAGACCACAGACGAGTTGGACAAGACCTGAAACAGAAGACGGATGACGATTACAAGAATACCTACAGCGCCTTCAGTGACAACGCCGCATAGCAAGAACACCCAGAATCAGAATACTCGACCCTAGACCCCACCGGACACGCTACCACTTAGATGTTACCGAACTGACACCTCAACACAGAATATGATCCTTTGACTTTCACGTAATATAGGACGTAGACCTGCCGTTCTGTATCCCACTACACACTCCAAGCAATTGTTACAGGCACATATTTCTGGAAGGACCCACCCTGTTCCCAAGGGCGTCGTTCGGGAAGTCGTCTCGAAGAATCCTGAAAACGCCCTGGTTCTCCCAGTTTTTTCTGGACGGCTTTGTGCGTACTATGGGGTACCGAGACAAAGGAATCATCCACGCGATTATAACAAATATTTTCCAGTATAAAAAACAATAACAGACTTAACGACTTGTACATAACGACTCTTCTCTGCTAGTATTTATATCTCCTCATTGTTATTGTTATTCATTATTTAATTATTTATTTTAATATCTAGCGCTGCAAAAGATCTCAAATTAACAAAGAAATGTACCGTGAAATTTAAATAAAACATTGAGTTGATGGGCCGCGAAATCTGTATGGGAAGCGGCCCTTAAACTACAATTTCAATCAATCAATCAGTTGCCTCTCTAACAGTTTGTTTGCCATATCACTAAGAAATACTCATAGACTCCTACCCAGGGAGCCCCAGAAAAGATTAATTCGAACAACCCAACAAACAATAAGATAATAATAATTGTCAAGAGTTTTACAAATAGCCCGCGCTATATATTAACACAGTGCCTCTTAAGACACAAAAGATCCGTATGACAGTGTTATATTCGATACAGCGCCATACACCAACACAAAGAAAATGGTGAACTCTCACAGCTTGATTGTCATAGCACTAAAAATAATTATTAATTAAAGACTCCCATCCAGGATGCTCCAGAAAAGATTAATTCGAACAAACAAACAAGAAAATAATAACATCGGTCAACAGTTTACAAATAGCCCGCGCTATATATCAACAGTGCCTTCAAAGAGCCAAAAGCCCCGTATGACTGTGTTACATTAAGTACAGCGCCATCTACCTAAAGGGAAATGGTGATCTAGGTTAACCCAAATGGGGCTGACCAAGACTCAACCTAAATGGGCTGACCAAGACAAACAAAAAAACCGCCGCGAAATTTCACCATGCACAGATGCCAAAAAACATTCACCAAAATACTATACAAAAAATCTGGAATAATATCAGCTAAATACTCAAAATAACAGAGACGAAATTGCACGTGCAAAAATCACTGACTGACTACATCCGGCGTAATCCATAATCGTTATTTTTATTTTTTTATTTATTATTATTTTTTTTTTTTTTCGAATTGTGTGAGCTGGATATCATAATTTTGCCGAGGCGAGTTATCCAAATTGTGTGGGCTGGATATCAAGGGAGGGAGGGAGGGAATTTGGCTTAATGTCACACTCAAGTTTGTTTCACTCATATGGTGACAGTCAGTTTGGTTGGTGGAGGAAGCCGGAGTACCCGGAGAGAACCACCGCCCTTCGGCAAGTAACTGACAAACTTTCACACATGGACCAGCTGGGCTCGAACCCGTGCCGGTTCAGTGGATATCAAGGTATTCCATTATCTCTTGATATACAGGTCACAACTTTTTGAGAAGAGCGTTATGGGCTCATGTGCAGACACCAAAACTTCATATCAACGTAAGTAATTGGAATTTGACCTAGAATATATAGGTCAGCTCATCAACACAATCCACATCCCTGAACTGTAGGTATAGCATAAACATACCAATTTTCAATCATTTCCTGATGTTTAGACATCTTGTCCAAAATGAATAGGGTTCGTCATTGCCCCGTGGGTAAGGAAGACTGAGTTTTGTACCAATCCCTAGTAGACTAAAACTGGATATTGCCATAAAATGCTAACAGACAGACGAGTGGACAGAGAGAATGATCGATATAAAAAATATATGATTTTTTTTAATTTATTACGATCAATGTATGAATACAATGACCAAGGGGAATATCTTCCCAGTATGGTATTAAAACAATGGAAGTACACCAGAGTAAAATTAAGCTAAATAAACTCACATATGTCCCTAAAAATTATTGTAGCTTAGAGTGCAGTTACACAACCGTTAGACAAAACCTATGGTTTCTTTCAATACGCCTCCCTTCTTCCTGGCAGAGGTTGTGGTTGAAAGTAATTTTGGTCTCTCTACCGTCATTATATGCGAATATTTTCCACTATCGACCAATACACAAATAATGGAGAGAATTTATAAATTGTGAAAATGTAAATCTGGTGAACAATTCTTATATATCACCACTATATTAAGACTAGATTTTAAGTAAGAGTGCATCACGAATACATTTGTCTGCATAATTGTCGAGACCTACGGAACTGAACAGTTCGAATTTCGTTTTCTCTGACTGAATATACTGCTTGCTGATTGCTACATAATAAAAATACCCTTTCAAGAATATGAATATACTTTTGGTTTGAATTACCGAGATCATAAACTGATTAGCCGTATACGACAGTCATATCTATGCAGCCTCATGTACAAAACTGACAGTGGGCTGAAGCGCTGATTGGTACCGGTAATTTGTGCGGTCACTCACTGCGCCTATTACGCAGATCGCCAATATTCTACCGTATTTCGAATATGGGATCTCCCGAAATACTTTATATTTGTCCTAGATTATTTCTCTTCATTATTTGTGTATCGGTCGGCATATTTTTAGTACCGGTCGGTCGAGATGAAAGCCTTATATTGTACACTGGCCCTAGTTCACTGACGTTCGACAGTTGGGCGCAGGGAGTCTTTCTTTCCAACGAAAACATAATTATTTTTGAAACCGAAGCTTTCAAAGTACATACTATTTGTCCAAATGGTATATTCCTCTTCATCATTTGTGTATCGGTCAGTACATTTTTAGTACCGGTCGGTCTTTTTTGTACCGGTCGGTGTCAGGCGGTAATTAGTGTGACCCAATTATCTCGGCAACTGGTAGGAATATTTTGATAAAAAATAAATATTATACTTTTCAGAAAAAAATGGCAACAGCATATCTCTCCCTCAGCTGTTTGAAGTTTGGAGTTTGACATTTTCTATCAAACCATTTCATCATATTGCAGAGCAGATTCCATGAATGTAAAAAGTTTCTTGTGCTGGTTTCAGAGCATGATGTGGATGGTTCCATTTTGTCCTTGCTGACGACGACAATCATTCGCGAATTCCTACCCTCCGTGACTTTGGGTCAGTGCCTTAAATTCTTTGACGGGTTGAAAAACTACGAAGAAGAATTGAGGTCATCAACAGGAGTGTCAGCAGCTGGGTCATTGCCACCAAGGTCATCAACAACACCACCATCATTAAATTCTTCGTCTAGGTCACGATCTCCACCTCCAAGCCCACTGCCAGCATCTGTATCTCCATCTTCACCCATGTCACCGTCTCCACCCCCCCATCACCATCTCTAAGAGTACAGTCAGCTGTTAGGTCACCATCGCCACCCCCAAGAGTAGAGTCGGCTACCCGCCAGCCACTGTCACCTAGACCATCCTCTGACAACGTTCTCAACTTGAGAGAAGAGCGCCCATTCGAACAGGTGTCTACACCGCCTAAAAGCTCCATGCCAAAAGAATTTCATGTGGACAAGCTGATGGTGATTGCTGCTGCAGGGAGAATCATGATGGCGAAGGGACACTTGCTATTGACATCACCAATGCAGTTCTGCCAGTGCTACTGAAATATTCAACTTCTGATGGGTAGGTTATACTTAATGAATGTCAACTGATGTATTCAATGACTATTTTGGCAGAATATAAATCTGAAGGTCCGAGTTGCCCTTATCTCCAGTTTATTCTTCGAATATGTCCGAAAAATGCCTAATTCCTTTTACACCATTATTACGTTCGAATTGAGGTGATAATCTCCAAATCACCCCCCCCCCCACTTCCAGCATCACCAACTTATTTACTGAAGAACAATCACATGCAGAACATATTAAATGACAATACTTTCCTGGAAGGCACATCTGTACAGCAGGTTATGTTTGTCAGTGATGATGTGGATGATGTGACAATTTTGATGTGGCCACCTTTTTCAAGA